>JAAVUD010000225.1:0-43850 GCA_014898915.1 Fusarium chlamydosporum | reverse complement strand
GTCCAGCTGGTCCCATCCCCAACAACACACTCCCTCCCCCCCGTCCAGTCAATTCTACGAGCCAGCTTGCTGTCCAGTTCGTCCCGCAAAACGAAAGCCACTTCTTTTTTTCCATCTCTCTACTCCTACTTTACTCTACTCTACTCTTGGCCTCCCATTCCGTTCGCCATCCACCAACTATCTTTCCTTCATCTGAAAGCTTCTTCTCAGCTGAATTTCGTTATCGCCCCTTTCCTTAACAACCTTTCCAAACCAAATTCTACGACTTTAGGTACGTATGCGCCTCTTGAGCCTTTCTGCACCCATATACTCCTCTGGCATTTCTCTTCATCAAAAGAGTCTTGTTCGTCACCGTTGTCCTGTCTTTTGTGTTGTTGTTTGATTCTGTTTTGTTGTGCCCTTCCCCCCCTCTGTCGTCATTACCCCCCTTCAAAAACGAAACGAACACGCACCCGTTATTCCCCCTTGGATCCTCTTTGGGCGTCTTCACCACCACGAATAAGCGATAGTCGCCTTGTATCGACTGCCGACGATATCAGATATCAAATCCAAAGACATCTATCCATCACCGCTATCTTGCTTGTCGCTGCTGCTGTCGTCTGTCAGGAGGCCGTCGTCTCAGAAACCCCTCCGCCACTGCCCAAGAGCGGGGAGCCTCACCGAATCGTCGCCGCCCGCTCTAGCCACGCACTAGGCGCGCAACGCAACTGCTCTCCCTGTTTATCGCTTAAAGACGATCCATCGACTTATCGCCCCTCGCCCATTTCGCAGCTTCATTCATCATTCCACTATTTGTCTCTGAGCAACATCTACACGAATTTGCGATCCCCCGATTTTTCTATACGCCTACTTGCGCCTACCTCTGCACATACCGCTTCCATATTTATCTCGTCTGACAAGCTTGATTACCCCCTTTACTAACCCACCTTGAACCACAGTCGCCAAACACCGCCAAAATGGGCCACGAAGATGCTGTCTACCTTGCCAAGCTCGCCGAGCAGGCCGAGCGATATGAGGGTATGTTCCTGGAATCAATCTCATGTATTCCTCGCGCGCTAACAAAGGGCGCGCGCGCCTATCGCAGAGATGGTTGAGAACATGAAGATTGTCGCCGGTGAGGACCGAGACCTCACTGTCGAGGAGCGAAACCTTCTCTCCGTTGCCTACAAGAACGTCATCGGCGCCCGCCGTGCCTCCTGGCGCATAGTTACCTCCATCGAGCAGAAGGAGGAGTCAAAGGGCAACTCCTCTCAGGTTACCCTTATCAAGGAGTACCGACAGAAGATCGAGGCCGAGCTTGCCAAGATCTGCGATGATATTCTCGAGGTCCTTGACCAGCACCTAATCCCCTCTGCCAAGTCTGGCGAGTCCAAGGTTTTCTACCACAAGATGTAGGCGCAAACCCGATGGTATTTGCCTAGAAATTGTTGCTAACCCGCTGTGCAGGAAGGGTGACTACCACCGTTACCTCGCCGAGTTCGCCATTGGCGACCGCCGCAAGGACTCTGCCGACAAGTCCCTCGAGGCCTACAAGGCTGCTACTGAGGTCGCCCAGACTGAGCTTCCTCCCACTCACCCCATCCGCCTTGGTCTTGCCCTCAACTTCTCCGTTTTCTACTACGAGATCCTTAACGCCCCTGATCAGGCTTGCCACCTGGCCAAGCAGGCCTTCGATGATGCCATCGCTGGTATGTCCCGTGGATCACTGACCGTTGGTTCGCAGCTTGCTGACACATATCTCACAGAGCTTGACACTCTGAGCGAGGAGAGCTACAAGGACTCTACGCTGATTATGCAACTGCTCCGTGACAACCTTGTATGTTTCCCAAAGACCCCATATCTTCGTGTGTATAATGGAAGCTGACACAGAATAGACTCTCTGGACCTCTTCCGAGGCCGAGACCTCCGCTGCTGGTCAGGCCGAGGCTCCCAAGGAGGACGCCCCCGCGGCCGCTACCACCGAGGAGCCTGCTGCTGCCCCGGCTGAGGAGCCCAAGGCTGAGTAAGGGATTGTCGAGTATGTTTTGTCTATGCAGGTGTCGGGCGGACTGGTGTCTACGGAGTGGACGGAAGACCTCGTTTTTGATCAAGAGCTTCGGCATCGTTTCGGTACACAGACAAGCGCCATGGAGGGGCTGACTTTACACCAACGGGCTAGCAAGGAGTTAGGAAGAGAGTAATTTTACACTCTACTTCTAGACTGTTAATGCGTTGGCCGTCTGGACAATAAAAATACTAAAATTACTTTCAATACACGACGATACATGATTAGTGATGACATTGAGGTTTGTTTGTGCTGTGTAGAATTTATTGGCTTGGGGTAAAGGCTTTTGCTACAGTAGTGACATGGGGCATCTGAGTTGCCAATCAACGCTGAAACTGTACTTGGTTACCATCTTAGGATGCAGTGCTAGCCTTGCATCTTGAGTCCAATCTTGGTCAATGTCTGAGTTGGTTTGATCACCAGAAAAACTATTAATGTCAACTTTTCTCTTTAGAATTATTATCTGAACGTTGCATAACATCTTCATCTTCATCCATAACAGCAAAGTGAACCCGCAGCCACAAGCTACAATCAAGGCAGCCAACCACGAGCTCGCCTTCGTCGCTTACTTCCTCCAAGTCAGCCTCACGAAACTCATAACTGTGTTCGTTCCCGCAGCGACAAGGCCGGTACCAGCACTCCTGGTCCTCGTCAAAATCTAAATCATCCAGATCGACGTTTTCCACGCCCGTCTGGAAGGATCCATCCCGGCCAGCGGCCCCAGTCGGGCGAGACACTCGTAAAGCGGCGTCGTAGGCAGCGCGGGCAGAAGGACTAGAGAGTACGTTGAGTGCTGTAGTAATTTGATCAACCGTAAAGAAAACCGATGTTGGGTCTAAGTTTGCGACTTTGTCTGGGTGGTTGCGGAGGAGGGCCCGGTGATAGGCGCGTTTTATGAGCGGTGCAGAGTCATGTTGCGTGTCGAGAAGGGTAGGCGTGATGTTAAGAACTTGGTAATGTGTTGCCGTGTTTGCTGACGAATGCATGGCCTCTGAAGATGCCATGATATGCTTCTGTTTCCTAGGATATACTCTTAAGTTGTAAAAGCCCGCCTATCTGAAAAGTTCGAGGCTTCATCTTTGTACATCACGTGATAAGGTTAGGCCTCAGATATACTGGCTGTGTATATATCCCAAGTATTGAGCATCTAGATGGATGATTGAGGCAGAAGTTGAATAAACTTGTGACGAACTAGGCCTACAGTATACCTGCACGGCAAGATTGCTTAATTGATAGACAGGCATGTTAGGATATCACAATTGGAGGCTTAGTCTTGAAAGCTGTGTAGTAAGTCTTTGACAAGATCGTTGTAGATATTCTTGTACGTAAAAATACACGGGTAAATGTACAGGTGCGCCAAAGCAGTCATTCCATCTGTCGTCGTCTTGTTCATTTGGGGAACTTGGTCCACCCGTATTTGCCCACCTATCGAGTAATGTTAGTAGTATGCACAAATGATATGAAGCTCAAATTGGTTGCAACTTACCCTCTTCCAGCGCTTGATAAGACTGGGCATCTCCAGCATAGCCTTTCTTCGGGCCTCCATCCTGTGGTGTCGTTAGCCATCGTTGTTGCTATCCCAAGCATGGAATATAGCCAGTATGTAACCAATGCCATGACAAGACCGCCGACATACTTTGCAATCATGTGTCGCTCGTGAATATGACCCTTGACCTTTTGTCCCACACCTGTGCCCTTGACTCTCAAACCATGCTCGACCCGGTGAGCCAACTTGTATTCGGTGGCCTTGCGTGTGTCGGGCAACAGGTCCTCAACGCCGTTCTCACGGGCCATCTTGACTAGCTCAGCCTGGCGGCGCTGTGAGTATACAGGATCCTGCCATTTTCCCGTCACGGGGTGCTTGTAGAAGCGGAAAGGGTTCGGTCTCTCCTCTTGGTATCGAGTCTGGGAGGTGTTTTCGGGGAGGATCGCGGCGGGGGGATAGCGGGCGAAGAAGCGCTGCAGAGGAGCGGGCAGCGACTTTGCTAGACCGATGAACTGTGAGGGTGTGGCCATTGTGCTGTTCTGTAGTGAAGGCCTGCCAATTCGAGCACCCCGGAGAAAGAAGGATTGATCACGAATTCGAAGCTCGTCAATCCTCAAGGCTGTAGTGGTGTGTTGGGTGGTCTTGGGTTTTACTGTGGATCTCCCTCAATGATTCGCTTTGATTGGTCGGATACCCACCTTCAGTTCAGCCTTGTCGAACATCATCAATCATCAGCACCTCTACCTGGTATCGTAGCCGGGATTTCTGCATAACTGATTTTTTAAGCAATTAAAAGCAATTTTGAAGCAGTTCCAAGTATCTCTAGTAGACGAAAGAAATAAAATAAAAGCTGCTTATGCAAGGAAGTGCACGGCAACAACCACCTGCACATACCCCTTTATATTATACGTTTTCTCTCTGTGTATCAAGAATTTTGATCTTTGCAAAACACAATAAGCGAAGCTTCTAAGGTAGCAAGGCTGGGCTTAATATCTGTGATATACTGTTGCTTTTTTTTTCACGCCGTAGACTTGGTCATCAAACTTTCTGCTAATTCTAAGATCTCAAGTTAGGTATCGAAGACAAGTGACCAATTAGAAGTAGTGCTGGAACACAGCCACAGACGCCACAGATCTCTAGCCTTCTCTACCTGTCTACCGTTCAAGTCATGACAGTGTAGGCCTTCATTGCCAAAACTTATAAATAGATGCCTAGTACTTTGTTTGTTTTTACCTGCAAGGACAAGGTTTAGTTGACTCTTCATATTGTCCCTTCTACACCAACATCTCACCAAAATGCCCCTCGACATCGAAGAGTTGCTGCGAAAAAAGAAGGCAGCTGATGCGGCCGCCGCGAAGCCTCGATTTATT
Source organism: Fusarium chlamydosporum (assembly GCA_014898915.1). Taxonomy (NCBI): domain Eukaryota; kingdom Fungi; phylum Ascomycota; class Sordariomycetes; order Hypocreales; family Nectriaceae; genus Fusarium; species Fusarium chlamydosporum. The sequence continues at coordinate 38,950 of JAAVUD010000225.1, read as the reverse complement.
CCAAAGGCTGAACGAGAACGGCTAGCAGCTGAGAAAGCGAAGAAGGAAGAGGACGAGAAGAAGCGCAAAGCTTCAGAAGACGAACAGAAAAGAAGAGAAGACGAACAGAAATGGAAATCAAATGGATCATCACGACCTAGCGAATCAAATGGATCGGCGCGTGTACCTACAGGCCCCAAATCCATGAACGACGGTCGAGATGATCGAGACCGCGACCGCGAACAAGCACGAGGACGAGGGCGAGGAAAGGACAGGAAGGGGGATAAGCAGGGCGCTGATAAGCAGTCGGCAGAGGACATCGAAGCTACTCTTCTACGGTCTCGATATCTTGGCCCACAAGTAAACCAGCAATCCAACTTTTCCGCAAAGAAGAAGCGAATGCGAACAACGGAGAAGAAGTTCAATTTCGAATGGGATGCAGATGAAGATACTTCTCGCGATAACGACCCCCTATACGATCGACAGACCGCCCTTAGCCACAATGGATCATTTGCTGGCATTGGTGGTGAATTCGACGATGAGGCCGAGGAACGAGCGCGTAAACGTGCGAGGATGATCGAGGAAAGAGACCCGGAAAATGGAAAGGAGAGAGCACAGGGTATCATGGAGGACTTCTTCAGAGCACGCGACAAGGCTAGGCAACGAGCCGATCGAAGAGGACTGGGCAAGCATTGGTCTGAAAAGTCTCTGGATGATATGCGCGAACGAGATTGGCGCATTTTCAAGGAAGACTTTGGCATCGCTACCAAGGGCGGCATGATCCCAAACCCTATGCGAAGCTGGCAGGAGTCGAATCTGCCGAAACGCTTACTTAACATTGTCGATGATGTTGGGTACAAGGAGCCCTCGCCCATTCAACGAGCCGCTATTCCTATCGCCCTGCAAGCTCGCGATCTAATCGGTGTCGCCGTCACTGGTTCCGGAAAGACTGCTGCTTTCCTTTTGCCGCTACTCGTCTACATCTCTGATTTACCACCCCTGGATGAAATCAACAAGAACGATGGTCCTTATGCTCTCATCATGGCTCCTACTCGAGAACTGGTTCAGCAAATTGAAACCGAGGCTAGGAAATTCGCAGGTCCTCTTGGTTTCCGTGTTGTGAGTATTGTTGGTGGCCACCAGATTGAAGAACAAGCATACAACCTGCGCGATGGTGCTGAAATCGTTGTCGCTACACCTGGTCGTCTGCTCGATTGTATTGAGCGTCGATTGCTTGTCCTGTCACAATGTTGCTACGTCATCATGGATGAAGCAGATCGTATGATCGATCTCGGTTTCGAAGAATCAGTCAACAAGATTCTGGACGCCCTACCCGTGACGAACGAGAAACCTGACACCGACGAAGCTGAAAATGCACAAATTATGCAACGCTACTTGGGCGGAAGGGATCGTTACAGACAAACTATGATGTACACGGCTACCATGCCGCCTCTTGTCGAGAGGATCGCAAAGAAGTATCTACGTCGTCCGGCCATTGTCACCATCGGTAATGCAGGCGAGGCCGTCGACACAGTCGAACAGCGCGTCGAGTTCGTTTCCGGGGAAGACCGTCGCAAGAAGAGACTTCAGGAGATTCTTGGTTCAAATGCTTTTGCACCGCCTATTATCGTCTTCGTCAACATCAAGCGAAATTGTGACGCTGTCGCTCGCGACATCAAACAAATGGGCTGGTCTGCCGTTACACTGCACGGTTCGAAGACCCAAGAACAGCGAGAGGCAGCCCTTGCTTCTGTGCGTGCAGGACACACACAAGTTCTTGTGGCAACCGATCTCGCAGGCCGTGGTATCGATGTGCCCGATGTTTCTCTCGTCATCAACTTCAACATGGCAACAAATATCGAGAGTTACACCCATCGTATCGGTCGTACAGGTCGTGCTGGCAAGAGTGGTGTGGCCATCACATTCTTGGGTCCTGAGGATACTGAAACCATGTACGACCTCAAGCAGATCCTCAGCAAGAGCTCGATTTCCAAGGTGCCTGAAGAGCTTAGGAGACACGAGGCCGCTCAGTCAAAGCCAGTACGTGGCGCGAAGAAGGATAAGGATGAAGGGTCTGGAAAGGGAAATTGGCAGCACTAAAAGGCGTTTGAAATATTGGTTTAACTTTATGAGAAACAAAAGCCCAGTTGAGGCAATTATAATAGTAACTTACATCACACCACTACAAGTTGCAACTGGATAAATCGCTTTACTCAAATAAGAATCCACAAAGTGAACTTGATCATGAAATTGTCATATCCGCATCTCTTAATTTTCTCCATTCCAAATTGGTACTCTCCCAGTACATATCCTCTAGTAAGCTTTTTACTTTATCTAGCTTCTACTCCAACTTCAGCTGCTCGAACTGCTTGATTGTCTCCTCAAAACTGTTCAGCTCCTGCTTAGCATCGGCTAACTTCTTCTCATCTGCCTCCCGGATCGCATCTGAAACCTTCTCGAGGTAGCTGGGATCCTTAAGAATCTTCTCCTGCTTCTGGATGCTGCCCTTGGCCTTGTCGAGCTTCTTCTGAGCCTTGGCGATCTCGGCGTCGATATCGACGCGGCCCTTGACGTGGAGGAAGACGGAAGCGTCGGTAGAGACGGGGTAGGCGACGCAACCGGTGGGTCGAGTGGCATCGGGGCCGAGGATCTCGACGCCCTTGATACCCTTACCACTTAGTGACTTGATGGAAGACGCCTGCTCCTTAACAGTAGCGAGAGAAGTGTCGTTCCAGGCCTGGATGATGACTGCAGATCAATTAGTATGTGGTTCCTCACTCATTAGGATAACTAAGCTTACCTTCAGCCTCATCCTTGAGGGCATACTCAGCCATCAGTGATCGAGCAGCCTTGGAGCAGCCAAGAACAAGCTCGTAAGCACGCTCGGACTCGGGGTCGTCAAGCTTCTCGTGGTAGACGGGGTACTTGGCGATCATGATGGACTTGGTCTGGTCCTCAGGTCGTCGGGGCATTCGCTGCCACATCTCTTCGGTAATGAAGGGCATGAAGGGGTGGATCATGGTAAGAGCGGCCTCGAGAGCAGTGTAGAGAGTCTGGATAGCAGACTCACGCTCCTCCTTGGTACCGTCGCGGATGATGGCCTTTGAGTTCTCGATGTAGACATCACAAAGCTCGTTGTACCAGTATCGGTAGACGATCAATGTTGACTTGGAGAACTCACGATCCTCAAGAGCACGGTTGATCTCCTTAGCAGCGCTGTTCATCTTGTGAAGAATCCACCGCTCAGCAAGGGTCTCGCCACGAGCGATACCTGACTTAGAGGGAGTGAAATCCTGGGGAAGACTACCCAGGACGTACTTGGTAGCCTGGAAGATCTTGTTGCAGAACTTACGGTATCCGTGAATGACCTTGACATCCAGGTTGATATCACCACCACCAGTGGTAGCGTTGATCATGGTGAAACGCAGAGCGTCGGCACCACACTGGGGAATACCGTCAGGGAAAGCAGTCTTTTGGTACTTGGTGGCCTTTGCGACCTCGCTAGGGTGCAGGTTACCCTGGGTAAGCTTATCATGAAGGGTCTGAAGCTCGATACCCGCGATAACGTCGAGAGGGTCGACGACGTTGCCCAGACTCTTACTCATCTTGCGACCCTCAGAGTCACGGACAAGACTGTGGCAGTAGACCTCCTTGAAGGGAATCTTGCCAGTCATCTTGATACCAAGGATGATCATTCTGGCAATCCAGAAAAAGAGAATATCCCAACCAGTCTCGAGGACCTCTGTAGTGTAGAGAGTCTCAAGGTCGTGGGTCTGGTTGGGCCAACCCAGAGTGCTGAAAGGCCAGAGACCAGAAGAGAACCATGTGTCGAGAACATCTTCGTCTTGCTCAAGAGTGTAGGTCTTGCCAGGCAGGGCAGCCTTGGCCTTCTCCTCGGCCTCCTCACGAGTTCGGCCGGCAAACCAAAGTTTGTCCTCAGGAATATCTCCAGCACCACCCTCAATGTTAGCAAAGTAGACAGGACATCGGTGACCCCACCACAGCTGTCGGCTGATACACCAGTCATTGATATCCTCGAGCCATCTATAGTAGCTCTTCTCAGCACTCTCAGGTCGAATCTTGATACTTCCGTCTCGGACGGCGGCAAGAGCAGGCTCGGCAAGCTCCTTCATGCGGACCCACCATTGAGGCTTCATGATAGGCTCGATAATATCCTTTGACTTGTCGCACAGAGGTACCTTCATGGCGTTGTCCTTCTTGTCGACGAAGAGACCCTTGGCCTTGAGGTCGTCCTGAATGGAGTAACGGACGTCGAATCGCTTCTGGCCCTTGTAGGCACCGGCGTTCTCGTTCAACAAGCCGTCATCGGTCAAGATGTTGATGAATTCGAGCCCGTGCTTCTGTCCAAGAGTGAAATCGTTGGGGTCGTGGGCGGGAGTAAGCTTGACAGCACCAGTACCGAACTCCATATCGACATACTCATCGGCAATGATAGGAAGCTTGCGGCCCTCGATGAAGGGGTGGACGGCAGTCTTGCCGATGAGATGCTTGTATCGGTCGTCGTTGGGGTGAACAGCGATACCGGTATCACCCAGCATAGTCTCAATACGAGTGGTAGCAACTTCAATGAGCTCGTCAGATCCCTCGACAGGGTACTTGAAGTGGACAATAACACCGAACTCGACCTTCTTGTCGTATCCGGGGACCTCGAGCAGTGTACGGCCGGTCAACTCCTTGTTGACGACCTCAAGGTTAGAAAGCGCAGTGTTGAGCTTGGTGCACCAGTTGACAAGTCGGTTTGCTCGGTAGATAGTTCCCTCCTCGTGCAGCTTGACCCAAGTCTCAGTGACGGCGGCGGACAGGTTCTTGTCCATGGTGAAAGCTGATTTAATGTCAGTAGAATTCCCTCTCCCATAGATTCATGGCTAATTTCATACCCTCTCTACTCCAGTCGAAAGATCCTCCCATCTTGGTCAGGGCCTTGTTGATGCGCTTGTGGTAGTCCTCCTTCCATTCCCAAACGGTATTGACAAACTTCTCACGGCCAAGGTCATGTCGGGTCTGGCCATGCTTTCTCCAGAGCATGTTCTCGACAACGCTCTGTGTAGAGATACCGGCGTGATCGCAACCAGGAAGCCAGAGGGTGGTCTTGCCCTGCATGCGACTCCATCGGATCATAAGATCCTGAAGAGAGTCACCAAGAGCGTGTCCCATGTGAAGGGCACCGGTGACGTTGGGAGGAGGGTGGACAATGACGAACTTTCCTTCGTCTTTGACACTTCCGTCAGGCTTGAATTCAGGTTTGAAGAAACCCTCCTTCTCCCACCAGTCGTACCATGCGGACTCAACGGCAATAGGGTTGTAAGCCTTGAAATGGGGGTCGTCGAACGATCGAATTCGCTTCTTCTCACCCTCGGGAGTGTCTTCGACGTACTCGGGGAGGGGCTCCTCCTCGGGCTTCTTCTCCTTAGGCTTCTTTTCCTTGGAAGCTTTGGGGGCGGTAGTAGCAGCCTTTTGCTTCTTTGCTTCGAACTTGGCCTGCTTCTCGGCCTTCTTTCGCTCCTTCTCCACTGCGATATCAAGTCAGAGACCATGTTGGGTCGGTATCAATTTGTGATGCTTCACGTACGCTCCTTCTCGGTCTTCACCTTGGGCGCACCGCCTGCGCCAGCATCTTGGCCGGAAGCATGGGCGCCGGTAGTGGATTGGGCGATCTCCTTCTTCTCCTCGGCGGGAACGGCTGGAGGGGTACTGGTAACGTCTTGGATGCCCTCGCTAGCAGCGACTGTGAAGTACCATGGTTAGTGTCTTGAATATGCGATTCAATATAGATGCCCGCATCGAGCGGTATTGGGAATACCTACTAGGGTTTCCTCTGCCGCTGTTGGTCGCCATGATTACTCGCGTGGTTGTGAAGGGTCGTCTTGGGGAAATAGATCGCACCCGGAGTGCTCTCACCGCGAGTCTAAACGTCGTGCCGGAGATGACTGAATGAAGCCCGTTTCTTGAGGGCTTCAAGCAATGACCTGCACGTCGAATTGATATAAGTAGTAATAGGGTGACTCAAGACAACTTCAAGAAATTGAGTCACGCTTCCAATGGCGGGGGATAACTTTTAGTGATGGAGGGGCAGAATGTGGCTTAGCCGGACAAAATAAGGCACAAATGTAACCCAGTATTAGTGTGACATATCATCCTGAACTGAATATTTCTGCTGTGAGATAACACAATATCATTCTTAGCTGACATTCTGTGACTCAAATGATTACTCTCGTTGAAAATATTTCTGTGTTCCTCTAATGATATCAATGCATTCCTTGCAGGAGAGAACGGTACCGGACCTCCATGTCTCGGGGACCCTTAATGCTGTGGCGTCGAGAGCACCAGCCACATCTAGGCATCTCGAGCAGAGTGATGACATCCAGACTTTACAAGCACTTTCAAGGCGTCGCTTCTGATAAGTTATATTTTTGCAACTTTATGAACCGAATTTATTAGCTTGGTGACTTCCTGTAGCGTTGTCGCACTGCAAAACTGCCCACCATCATCTCAATGGCTTTCCGGCTCGTATTGCGGGCTCCTAGGAGCTGTGTACTAAATAATTTTTCTGTTACAGCTCGGAGGAAGTACTCAACAAGTAGAGAATCGAATTACTTTACTGTCGAGCTGGGACCCAGAACAAAGGTCAACGATGTCACAATCAATACTGAAAACTTACTAACATCTCGAAGGATTTCTCGGAATTATTGCAAACCATCAGGTCTCAGATTAAAATCGCTAACCCTAGCCGTCACGATGCTGCTGTCATCCTAGCAACTCCCCAGTATGCGCAGTGGCTCGAGAAGGATGGTTTCATGGCGGAGTTTGTCGACCTCCTTTCAGGGTCTGAAAAACCAGATCAATTCCACATCTTGGGTGCTGTTGTCGATCATGTAGCTCCTCCTGTACCGAGCAACAAACCAATTCAAGGGTTATCTATCCTTCGTGGAAAACTTGACTCAATTCTTCCCGGATTGTGGACTTCCGAGCCCCCAAAAGCTCGAGAGGATGCCGACAAAGTGGCAGCTCTAACAATGGATCTTGGCAACCCTCACATCACCATTCCTCTGACCAACACAACCTTTCAAAATCACAAAACTTCAACACTTATTGTCAGACGTTATGACTTATCACAGAGCTCGTCTAAGCTAGTCGAGAAGAATGAAAAGCATTGGCAGCAAATATCGCTTCCCCTCAAGAAGCAGCTTCCTTCCATCAACGACCTTGGCATCTGGGCGCCTCTTGTACCCCTGACCCATCCTCGTGTGGTGACCGAGAGTTTTGGAAATATCGTACGACGAGTCAGTATTGAGAACGAATCAGTTCCTGCTTCGAACGAACTTGAGCCAGCTGTTGACGATTTGCATGTCCGAAAGTCGGACCTGGCCCAGACACCTATGGGAATTTGGGCGATCATCACGCCTCCAACCTTTGCTCAGTCAGGAAGCGGCTCAAATTCTCTTGATCCCGATCCTGAAGCAACGTTCAAAGATGATCAGAATATTCAGAATCTGGTTGCTTCCACATCCAGTCATCTGGTTGGCCTGTACAAACAGGGTGGCCGGCTATATCAGATCTGTATGAGACCCTTACGATACCCATCACTTTTCATCGGCGTACTAATATTGTTTAGTGAGCGGTGGTGGTGGCTGGGGCGCAAAGAAGGGCTTGCTTTCACTCGACCCCCAGCGCACTCACTTTGCCCTATCTGAAGAGGAAGAGATGCAGAGGTTCATTCAAGCCATGGACGGAGGCAATTTCGTCCCTGTGGGATCCAAAATCCAGTTTTTTGCATCGACAGAAAACTCGGCCACCGAATCAACCGGAACTCAGGAGACGGGTGTGGTCTTTGGAACGGCAAACAAGGTAGAAGTTGAGAACGATGCGGAATCGTCTCATACTGAGGCTCGGTTGCTGGAGGATCACTTCGGCGCTCTCTCCAACGACGGTATTTTTGTCACTTCTTCTGACGCTGCTGCGGTTACGACACCTGGCTTCAACAACGATTGGAAACTCAACGTTCCTAACTCTCGAATCTACATCGACACCTAAGCATGAGGTGTAATGGAGTTGATGTTTTCATCCGCATACTGGCTCTGGCGTATGTAAAGTGTACTATAAATATGTATATTTACCCCTCCTAATGTCTAAAAGATAGAGATCATTTCTGTAAGGATTATCTAGTTCTGCTATTCCTGTGACTTTCTTCTCTTCTTGAAACCTTCTGCTGCCGCTGCTGCCACATCATCCAAGGTGGTCCCACGCTTTCTCTTACCAACCTTTTCCTTTCCAAGCACCTCGTCTTCTGCAATAGCTTTGTAGATATTTGCAGCGCCCTCGAACATCCCCTTATCCCATCCTACTTCTTCATTGAAAGTGAGGGCGATTTCTTTCATCTCTCGAACCCAGCGATACGCCTTGGGTGGCATGACAGGCACGCCCTTCTCGGCGTTGGCGAGTACAGCTGGATAGAATGTGCCAACTTCCTCTTTGAGAACGTCCAAAACTCCAAGGTTATGTGCGGTTGTAAAGGATTGAGTCGCAATGGCAGTGAAGCCTTTGGACAAGGAAGCGAAGCACATTTTGAGTCCGCTTGCTGCACCAATGTCGGGAGAGATGTGCTTCATGTTAAGCACAGAAAAGAGTTTCTCTCCATAGGGTAGCGAATTCAAAGAATCTGGACCTGAGACGGGAATGCTAGGGCGATACCAGTCGGAGAGGTCGCTGCTACTGGACGACTTTGTTTCGGCATCCTTTGATGCCGTGACCTTTGGGGGGTTTCCTAGGATACACCCGTCGATGAACCGTATAGGCACACCTTCCTTATTGACAGACGCTGCGATAGACTTAATTGTCGAGGGTGCAACTGCATTAAGATCGACAAAGTATATCTCTTTCTCACTCTCTAAATTCTTTAATGCCTTTACAATACGAGCGGCTGTAGCCTCAACGTCCTTGGGTGGAACGACTGAGAGGATCACGGAGTTTTGCTGTAACAGCTCAGTATCAGACTCGAGAAGTTCAACTTGCGCATCTTTGGCTCTTTCAACTGTGTCTTGGCTGAGAGAGTTGTCAGTTTTGGTATCTTAATGCGCGGGGTAGACAAGTTACCTTCGGCCGGAGATATTAGTTGCAACGAAGAAACCATGGGCAATCAGCAGCTTCGCGATGCCGACGCCCATGTCGCCAATTGACAACAGGCCAATCTTTGGTCTAGATTCAGATGCGTTTGACATGTTTCGATTTGTAGGATAAAGTATTTGCTAAAGTTACGAGTATGTTGGAGATATTTACCTGATAGAGGTGAATAAGTGAGGTGGGGGAACAGGCAGGTGGCTCAGGAAATAACCCGCACACTAATACTCCCACTCTACTAAAGCATAAGGGATGATAAGCTGCTTGTACTTGGCATCTCGGACACTGTAATCAGGTTCCTAGGCAAGAACAACATCAAACTCATTTTGGAGAACGGTATTTAAATATTATTTCGAATCAAGAGCTCAATTGCTTGTGATGGCCAGTATGTAGAAACCGATTTTTATTGCCTTTGACAATATTATGACTGTGAGATCTCTCTTGGCTCCTGTTGCAAAAGTGTCATAATCGTTCAGGAGCACACCATGCACAAAGACAAAACATATAAGCCAGTAGTTACTCTGTACCATTCTTAATTCTATAAAAAGCCGAAAAATGCCAATGCCATGTTACATATATCAACTTCTTTCCATTCCCTTTACAGTCAATCACCACCTTCAATCATAACTTCTTGTACCGGTTGTATCAGGAGGCATTCAAATTGAAGAGCGTCGAGGTCTTGATCAGGTTTCCTCCTGGGATCCGAGATCGACTAGAGGAACGGCACAGGGAATTGGAAGGGCAAACATGGTGTCGTCAGTCAACCGGCGACGTTGTAAGAGAAGCGGCTGACTGAAGGTGCAATTCGCTTGTGGGAGGATGTTGTGACACACGAACATAAATTTAAGGCAATACATGATAGATACCTGATCTTTGGTTTGCCTTTTTCTTGTGTCTTTTTTATTTAATTTTTTTTAAAAACAAAAAGAAAAAAAATGCGCCAAAATATGAGAAGGAAAGTAGGAAGGCTGACAATGGTGCCCACTATGGCAATGATGGCTTCCTGAGATGCAGCCATTTATGATAAAAATCAGCAGTACAAGGGCTCAAGGAATCAAGAGGGACAATCCGAAATGAGAGACATGTAAAGTCGCAAATTGGTGGACAATAGAAAAGAACCATCTTGGGTGATAGTTATAGCAAACGACAAAGCGAATTCTGGCCAGACAGACGAAGACATAGTCCGTGATCACTCTTAAGATCCAGCTGCAGGCCAAATCTTCCGGAAGCGAACTCTAGATATGCATTGTAGTGAAACAGTGACATAGGTTCTATGGCTGTCACAAGTGGCTTGCAAGAGATAAGCAAACGTCCAAGAAACAGTAACCACTTGCAAAATCACCTGCTACACATTGGTAGGAGATATGTATTCTATATCAAGTCTACCTGGTAAGCTAGTATTCACCTGCTATCTATGTGCTATCTAGGTAGATACTGTACTAAGATACCTAATGATGAGCCGGATTATATCAGCTACCTACCTTAGTACCTACCTATTCCCCATTCCAGCTTGATTTATTTTACAGGTGTTCTTCAGGAAGTACCCTCCTCGGTAGGACCTTACCTAATAGGCAAGTACCTACTGACGTTAGGTAAGGTGTAAGACAGTGCTCTTGCAGTTTGACTGCCCACTAATTGACATTCAAGAAGGAGTAGCCGTGCATGAATGCGAATTCTGGTGTTGGAATTATGCATGTCAGCGCCAACGGCCGAGATCACCCCTTTCGTCATTTGCATTTCGTGGCTTGCTCAAGTTGTCGTGACAGGGGACTTGAATGAGAATTCTGGTCATGCCCAATAAACTCACAGCCTCGGACTGGGGTATAAGTTGCTTTTGATGGAAAAGCCAGGCCGGCAACCAATAAACGGGCCCTTCACTTGAACATTGGCACACAGGATAATGCGAATTCTGGTCAAGACCGCAATGTCGCAGTTGGTGAGAAGATCAGAGCACCTATAACTTGTCTAACTCACGGAATTGGATACATAAGAATGAGACTCCCACGGCGTCTCCTTTCTGGTGTACTCCAAAGCCCAGTATTACCCTGATCAACCCAAATCCACATTCAACTGCTCTCTCTTACTGTCGTTGCTCTAGGACGCAGCATGTCTAGAGCACCTAGAATCCCAAACACCCAATGGAAAACGCACAAGGACCTCATACAATCACTGTATCTCGACCAAAACAAGACTATCAAGGAAATTCAGGAATTTATGACTGAAAATTACCACTTCCATGCTACGTGGGTCTGCCATTCATTCAATTCAATACACAGAACTTAATGTCGCGCATAGGGGGAAACAATATGTTCGCAAGGTTACTGTTAACTGGAAGCTCCGAAAGAATACCACAAAGGAAGAATGGGAACAAGCGAGTGCACTAATCTTGAAACGCAAAGCTGAGGGCAAGCCGACCGAACTCACGATTCATGGCAAGATCATATCCGACAGAAAGAGCAAAAGGGAAGCCAGGAGGTACGCTCCAAAGAACCCATGTAAGTGACTTATTTTGCCTGGTCACCCGTATCACAGAGAGATGACTGACATCCGTACAGTCGGAAGTCCTGTAATTTCAAATATCGAATCAGTTGCTGCTAGGACACCACTAGCATCCAAACGAAACATTACGTACTTCACCCTACCGTGGTTTACTCTTCAATCCCGGCTTGACGCTTCCAGTAAGTTTGTCCGTACCAACCAGCTTTCAGTACTTTACCTCTGATAATGAGCAGCGTCTCTACATGAAGAAGTGTCGACGCCATATAGGACAGTGGCATCCATTCAAAATTTGATGGAGTCACAGAACAAAACCACCGGAAGAAGACTTAGAAGGTCGCTCTTGCGTGCTATCGGAGCCAAGCGAGCATTGGACCTGGACCTTGATATGGCATTTCCTAGTATATTGAAGCTGCTTGACGAAGAAATACCATTTAGCCATGAACGCCAGACAGCACTGCGTAACCGTCAAACTGCGATATCTGGGCCTTGGTCCCGGATATTTCTTTTTCTGATGTTACTTTCTACCAACGGTCGCTTAGAGGATGAGGTACTGGCTGAGTTTCTGAAGCTGTCTATCTCTTGTGGATTCTTACAAAATCTGAAACGGATACTCTCTGTGAAAGCACCGACATTGAAGTTATTCTCAGTAGCTCTGCTGTCGCCTGCGCTCAGTATCTGCACCGAGGAAGGCCTAGACTTCGGGCGCTATCTACTCCGACTAGGAGTGAACCCAAACAGTGTTTATTGTTCTCGGCCACCCCTGTGGAAAGCTGTCCACTCAAAAAACAAACCAGCCGTTCAGCTCCTACTCGACTCTGGTGCGGATTGGGTCACTTCCTTTCCATCTTTACAGCATCACATTTTGACACAGATGGAGCTTCCCGAGAGCGAGTCGTTTGCAGAAGCCTTGATTGAAATGAGACATGACATAGCATGGGATACCAATGCTAATAGGGGCGTGATCCCTAGGTCATCCTTGGTGCTAGCTGTCCGCGCCAGAAATAGACAGTTAGTGCGGTATCTACTTGAGGAGGGTGCTGACCCAAACTTTGTCCACCCGAGAGACCTGTCTGCCTTGCATGTAGCAGTTGGGTATGAGGATTCTGCAATGGTTGACTTGTTGATCAGCTTCGGGGCAGGTCTTGATATTCTTTGCCAGGTGAAGACCATTCACATGCTCGAGTTGAACCTGCCAGAACTATTTGAACTGAGAGAATTTTATTGTCCATTCCTGATAACTCCTCTCCAGCAGGCTGTTAGGGATGGACAACTCAGCATGGTTCGACACCTTTTGAAAGCAGGCGCGAACCCCAATGGCACAATTAACTTGGAAATCTTGGAAAGAAGCGAAAAGCCATGCTATGAGATTGATTTGGCTCTCTCTCCTCTTCAAATTGCAAGCAGACGAAGCACATATGAGATGGTCGAGATGTTGCTCAAAGCAGGAGCAAAAGTGGACGCTCGACATACTATGCAATCAACTGCACTGCAGTATGCATGTGGCAGATGTGTCGAATACAGGATGAAGATAGCCAAACTTCTCTTGGTATGGGGAGCTGATGCGAACGCCTCCCCAAGTCAAGAGAATGGAAAAGGATCTCTCGAAGCGGCAGCTGGAGTCGGCGATGTGGCTCTTGTTAGAATGCTTCTCGAAGAAGGAGCAACTTGCAGCAAATTAGCTTCCCTTCTGCAAGCAGCATTTACATCTGGCTGTATGAGGTTGATCAATTTCCTACTCGGCAACTTCGCGAAGAGAGGGCTATCTGCAATCGATATGACAGGCGGCTGGATCGAGTACCTCGAAGCAGCCACAAAATCTGGCAGTATTCCACTCTTGAACATGGTTCTTGAGTTATGCGCGGATACAAACGCAGAACACTATGGCAAATATGTTATAGGTGCTATGGAAGCCGCCGTGTCCCATAATCGAAGCGCAGCACTGTGTCGTTTGCTCAAGTCCGGTGTGAATCCCAATGCCGACGGAAGAGCTTGCCGTATCCTGAACAAAGCAATACGGCTGGCAAGAGAACCAGTGTTTGAAAACTGCTGTTTCACTTTGCTGATGTCAAAATTTGCGGCTCTAGGCCTTGACCTGGACAAGCCTCTTCCCAATGACCCGACTCCCTTGTGGACAGCAGTATATATGGATGACTGGGCAAAAGCACAATGCTTGATACTTTCTGGAGCTGATATCAACAACCCATCCCTCTGCGCTGACGGGACAAGGAATGACCACTTCGAGCCACCCATGGCACAAGCAATTCGTTGGGATAAATGTGACCATGATACACAGATGGATGGTACCTGTTTAGTCGAATGTCTCCTTAACAACGGGGCAAACGTCGAGTGTCTTGTTGACGGATCCTCCACTGCCCTTTTGTTAGCCCTGAAGTTGGGAAAGGACAAGGCCGCAGAAGCGCTGCTTCAACACGGGGCAAACCCTAATACAAGAGATTTGGAAACAGGAATGAATGCTTTCGAATTTGCCTTGGAGAGAGAAACATGGCCTCCCCTGTCAATGTTCAAATCTCTTATTGTTCATGGCTTTCAGGTCGACACAGCGTTTAATGCTGGGGCACTGATTCAAGTTGTTGCAAAAGCCACTTTGAACATTCCCGCCGCTTGCCATTTGGAGATATCAGCTAGAAGGAAGATGGTTGCATCGATGGCATCGTTACTGTTGGCTGCTGGCGCAGATGTGAATGCATGTCCAACAGAAGAAACCCCAATGACAGCTCTCCAGTATGCCATATATGTCGGCCACCGGGATCTCACCGGTATCCTCTTAGCCGCAGGGGCTGATATTCACGCACCGACTTTCTGGAAAGGGGGAAAGTCTGCTCTTCAGGCAGCTTGTTACGCCGGTACCCTGAATCTGGTCAAGAGCCTTGTCGCAAAAGGATTAGACGTTAATGCCCAACCAGCCTCGCAGGGCGGTGCGACCGCACTTCAATCTGCAGCAATGCAGGGGCATATAGAGGTAGCCTTGTTCCTTCTTGAAAACGGAGCGTTGATTAATGCCCCGGGCTCTTCATTGGCAGGACAAACAGCACTCCATGGTGCTGTAGAGTACGGAATGTTGGATATGATTTATTTACTGCTCGAGAACGACCAAGATGATGGACTGGACGAGAGATGTCAGGAGGCGGCAAGATTTGCCGAGGCCAAGGCACGATTCGAGATTGCACAACTTTTACGGGAATATGAGAAAGTCTGATATGTTTGAAGTAGAATGGAGGGGTTCTTTTTACGAAATAACATGATGTTGAGGGGAGTATCTACGACTAGGTATGTGTGTGTGTATCTATCTATACGTTGTGAGAGAACTAGGACCACTTATCTCAGTAGAAAACGTACAGTAGTGTGTGGCATCTCAGCTCAGTTACTTCTCGAGCTGTTCAAATTGCAAAATAGTTCGAAGATAACTTCTAAGTGCGTGTGCAATGTCACTTACACAAAGAATGAGCTAACTTGAGTGGATATCCCCGCCGTTATATCCAACGGTCGCCACCCCATCAATAGTCCATAGTAGTTAACGTATAGCTAAATCCAACATAGACTGACTTTCCAACACCATTGCAAAAGTAAAGATGAGATCATGGAGACCAGACGCTTTTATAGTTCAGGAAATTGTGAAGAGCGAAATGATATGATCTGATTTAATAGTCAACCACTCAAAGTCTAGCCGAGGCTTACACAGTGAGAGCGATGTTGGTGGTGGTGAGAGCGACGTCACTCTTCCAGGATCCGACCCTGTTTCTTGTCTCGCGGGGAACCATTCATGGCCCGATTCGCCTCTCACAAGAGAGCACATGATGACGAACCGTTGACAGTGGAGGTTATCAACTGTTAACTTACGATATGATGGTTTGTTAAACTGTAATTCAACCTGTTCACTATCATTTTAGTCTACTTAAACACAAATCCATCGAAGACTATCTCACATACCAGTCAATAACTCCACAACTACTCATCATGACTCCCCCAAATGCATCAGCAACTTCATCAAAGAAGACAAAACAGTCTTCATCTAAAATACCTAGACCATCACAATCAAAAAAGAACAAGAATGAACCAGAACCCGCGTCGACTCCAGCAGCACGACAACCAGATGAAATTGAAGAAGCCGACACAACAGTACCAGTAAAGACATTCACACCAAAGCAGAAACAAAAACAAGTCGAATCATCAGAAAACAACGATATTGACGATGCCGAGAGTGTGTATCTATCATCAGATGAAGAGACTTCGTCGGAGGAGGACTCTTCGGACTACGACTCAGACTCAGACGGCAGCGTACAAGAGCTGCCACCGCGACAATTAGCAAGGAGATCAACAGATCAAGGCGTCAAGACCACTCCGGGATCTCCGTTCACAATCACACAGACTCGATGCGAAACTACACGTTGGATAACGACTCAGAACAATGGAGGCATGACGCGCGGTACGAGAAGTTATAGCGAGCAGACGACGATGCATGGCCAAAACATGAATGGGCCGCAGCGAAGACCAATTAACAGGAACAGCGTCAGCTTCAACATGAGTATCAATGTCGACATGTCATTTAACGGCCTTGTCACGGGCCGAAACCTGGGCTTCTCTGGGGTATGTCATCCTATCATATACTGCCGTCGCGCGAACACTTTTAGCTGACTAGTACAGGGATCACTGTCATATGCATGGAACAGACGCAGCACACAAGGGGGTTGATCAAGATTTCCATTCAGACTGAAAAACTCGATCTGACTGTAAAGTGACAAAGACAATTATTAACAAGGGGGTCAATCTTAAGGTGGGGTTTTGGGTAGAAATGCGCTAAACATTCTGGTGGTGTACATAGTTGTGAATGTTGAGAGATAATCGTGTCAAGACAATGACAACAAAGCTACTCAATCATGTCGATGTCGTCGACCGCAGCTTGTGCTTGGGGCTGGGCAGCTGCAGGTGCCTGAGCAGGAGGTGCGTCTTGCTGGTTAACGGGCTCTGCGGTCTGCGCGCTGTCTCCGCCAAAGTAGTCGGCCATCTCTGCATCCAGTTCTTCTTGTGTCTTCTTGGAGGGACGGTTGCCTCGACCGCCGCGACCTCCCTCCTGTTCTCTGCCTCCTTCTCTGCCCTCACGTCGAGCACCAGGACGGCGACCACCCTGGCCCCGACCTTGACCCTGACCACGGCCTCGAGGCATTGGGCTTCGACGAGATCCTTCGCCAGGAACATATCTGTCGATTCCCCGACGGGCAGCATCGTCATCATCGCGTCGGCGGTGGGGCGAGTGAGATCTTCTGTCTCTCGGGCTCGAAATACGCTCTGCCAACGAGCGGCCGGGCATAACGGCAGTATCGAACGGGTTTCGGCTAGGCAGAAGGCTCAATCGAATGGGTTGGCCTACGTAC
The DNA here is from genome assembly GCA_014898915.1 of Fusarium chlamydosporum. Taxonomy (NCBI): domain Eukaryota; kingdom Fungi; phylum Ascomycota; class Sordariomycetes; order Hypocreales; family Nectriaceae; genus Fusarium; species Fusarium chlamydosporum. Next base: position 21,947 of record JAAVUD010000225.1, on the reverse strand, counting down.
ATGTTAATCAGGTTGTATGGTTAAGATGTTCAATGAATGAGCGAGCTCACCATTAGCATTGGCGCCATCGAACTGTCTGACCGCTTCCTGGGCGTCCTCTTTTCGTTCGTAGGTCACGTATGCAGTGCCCTCAGATCGTCCAGCGCGGTCATATCGTAGCTGCATGCGACTGACGGGTCCGATTCGTTGGAAGAGCTCCTGGAATTTTGTAAGCAGCTGCACAATGAATGCGGTGTATGTGCCACGTACAGAGAGGTCATCGTCAGTGAGGTCATAGTGGATGTTTTCAACACGAATCTTTGTTCCCTTGGAATCTCTGTTTTGGTTCAAATTAGAGTTGCGATTTTGCTGAAATGTCGGAGAATCTCACTGTTCTGGGGATTCGCGGCGGCGGCGAGGAGCAGGTGCTCGGCGGTTGTCTGGGCAATGGTCAAAAGGGCGTCATGGTTTAGGAGAAGCTTCGAGCATTACTGTTATCTTCGAATCGGTCATGAACCCATTCACTGGGTGTGGTTAGCAAGGAAGCGCAGTCAAATCGAGGTGGCTGCAACTAACCTGTCGATGTTTCGTGAATCGTCGCGAGCAGACTGCAAAGGGGAAGGACGCTCTGGTCAGCAAGGGGTTTTCAGAGTGGAAAGCCGTTCAATCGACAAAAGCTCCGAGCACCGAAAGGACGAGTTGCGAGGAGGGCTGTACAGGTCGAGTAGGCATCATTGGAGAGCGAGGGAAGTCAACCTGCACCGCCCATGTCAACAAAACCTCATGATGACGGGAATGGCGCATGTACGAACCTTTCTAACACCATCGCGAGGGAAATCGTTGCGCGGTTCACGTCGGCGACCTTGGCCACGGTTATTACGAGGTCGATTGGAGCGCTGTGAGGGAGAGAAAGAGGTCAGCTTGAATCATTGAGGCGAGACAAAAGCGCGTGCATGAGCGAGCTATGGGAGATGGCATAAAAGGATAGAAGCCAAATTGGCATGTTAATAACTTACAGTATCAGCAATGATCTCGTCAAGACCGCGATCCATCTTGTCAGCCATGATTGTCGATAATTGCAATAAAGTTTTGAGAAATTTGCGACAGGGAAGTAAATATCTGGAGAATTCAGGTTGAAAAGGAAAGAGATGTTGTGATGGATCAATGCTTGCTTGCTTGGGGTCGGGACGGGTCTGGTCTGGTCTGTAGCAGATGTCATGGGCGCAGCCACATCTGGGGCGTTGGATAAATGTGGAGACTCTTATTACAGCCCGAGCAATAGACACGGTACGTACCTACCTACTACTTTAAGGGTTACTTACCTACCTAGGTACTACTAGGTACCTAGGTATGAGACTTTGACAAGAAACTATGGACAAAATCATGATACTGGGAACCCAACAATATTATGGTTTGCAAAATCACAAGTTATATGGCATAACTAAATCCTGTTTCAAATAAGCATCAACCTTACTATGAACTATACGATAACCTAATTCATCCTGTTGCGGCTGCTGCGTCATTCTGTACAATCCCAGACTCCTTGACATGGATGGGAACATGAGCCTCAAGTTTGGAGAAACACTTGTTCATGAACAAGCCGCCTCCATGCGGTAGCCTGCACCATAGCCACTGTCTCAGATCGTTACTCTCATCTTGTAAGAATACAACGTCACTTTACTTACGACCATATTAGTCTTATTAGATACAAAAAAAGATAATAATAGAAGAGTTCCAGATGTTGCACCCCCCTAGCGGACCACCCGATTTAGCCGCTAAGCCTATTATGGGACACCCCAATTGGCTTGAACCCTCAATCAGTCGTCGTGTCTTAATTATCCCTTCGTACTGGCAGGCCAGAAGCCCATCCATCTTTCGTATTCCTTCCCAATCTCACGGTCTGATCTTTTTTACGACCTTTTCTTTCGTTTCTCTGACTCCTCTTCTGCGCCCTCCAAAGGCTATAACCAAATCTTTAATCAGCCACCGACGACACAAAACCCTCCCTGATACTTATTCCCTGACATCTCCCTCGCGGCGCATCGTCAACCAACTTCGAACTTTCCCACTTGATGCCCTCGATCTGTTCGCGATAGCCGGTGCTGTCGCACGTTTCTACACAACCGAATCCTCTGTCGCCTCGCAGGCGCGAAAACACAGCAACCATGGCTCGTCCCATGGGGGCTGTCCGTCTCAAGAAGACAAATCCCATCACCCTTGCGCTCGGAGCGATTCTGTGCATATTCATCATCGTGTTTCTCGTCTCGCCCTCGGGCAAATCCGTCACCGCTAGTCGACTCGAAGCTGTAACCGCAGAGCACCATTTGTCGCCGCCGACTTCACCGTACCGAAAGTCAAAATCCCGATCTGGCGTACCGCTAAAGCCACCACCCGTTGTGCATTACAACCTTAACAATGTCACCATCACCACCTCGCCTATACAGAACAGGGAGAACGTCCTTATTTTGACTCCCATGTCCCGTTTTTATCCGGGCTACTGGGAGAATCTCTTGCGATTGAGCTATCCTCATGAACTTATCACACTGGGTTTCATCCTCCCCAAGACCAAGGAGGGCAACCAAGCCACCACCGAATTGCAAGAGTTTATCCACAAGACGCAGAAGCATGGCCGTGAAGCCGAAAGGTTCAAGAGTATCATCATTCTGCGACAGGATTTCGAGCCTGCCATTATGTCCCAAGATGAAAGCGAGCGTCATAAGCTTAAGAACCAAAAGGCCCGCCGCGCAGTCATGTCCAAGGCTCGCAACTCTCTGCTCTTTACCACTCTTGGTCCGGATACTTCTTGGGTTCTGTGGCTGGACGCCGACATCATTGAGACACCGGCGACACTGATCCAGGATCTCGCTTCTTTCGACAAGCCACTCATTGTCCCCAACTGCTTCCAGCGATACTACGACGAGGAGCACAAGCAGATGGCTGAGCGTCCATATGACTTCAACAGTTGGCAAGACAGTGAAACCGCGCAAGCTCTTGCTGCCAAGATGGGCCCCGACGATATCCTTCTAGAGGGCTACGCCGAAATGCCGACATACCGAATGCTTATGGCGTACCTGGCGACTGAGGGCGGCGATCGTAACATGGTCATACCTCTCGATGGCGTTGGAGGCACTGCTCTCCTCGTTAAGGCCGACGTCCATCGTGACGGTGCCATGTTCCCTCCATTTTCTTTCTACCATCTCATCGAGACCGAAGGATTCGCCAAGATGGCGAAGCGATTAGGTTGGCAACCATTTGGCCTTCCCAACTACAAGGTCAGTAGCTTTTTCTTGGCACGGTGAAATTCTTCTAACAACTCTGTAGGTTTACCATTATAACGAGTAATATTGCCATATGAACTTCACATGGGCAAATTAGTCCAGCACTTTCTGCACTCCCTCCTTTCACGGCTCGTATTAAGAAGGTCATACTGCATTGGAAGAACGTGAACGGAATGGCTACTCCTTTGTAGTCATGGTCGGGCAATTCATGATAATTTGGGCGGGTACAGGTCACGGCGTTTTAGTAGTGTATCCTTGGAACAATTTCTTTTCCAAAACAAAGAAGCGAGGGGAAAGCATCATAGGTTAAGAAATGCAGGCAGCTAGCTACAGGGAGGTCCGGCCGTCTTGGTAGGGACAGGCACATTGAATTGGTTTACATAGTTGTTCTTGTAAGAAAACTCGAGCATGGGAGAAAACTGTGAAATAGATGAGCGTCTGCGGGTGCGTCCGTTATGCTGTCAAAGCTGGAACTTATATCTCTGTCGGGATAGCAAATGCGTGACCAAAAATTGCATTGTTTGACGTGTAATTTCTGAGAAATCTTCGCTGTTGCTTGATGCGCATGTAGAAATCCAATGTCCGCGAGTCCCAACCGGTTTACAACTTGCAAATAAAGCACCATAGTTGAATTCAATAACTCCAAAATACCATCCTAAACCGGTCCCATGTTTCGCATCCAATATCAACCCAAGCCTGAAAGACATCTCATGGTCCCTCATATCTCGAGTCAGAATCCCGACACCAAAACTCGACGAGCTTCCGCGTGCCCAGCACATCACCTGAGCGCAGCAGCGCCGCAACGTCGACATTCAGGGGACTATCCGTCTCGGGACATCCAAGCAACATGCGCACGGCGCGCACGCACTCAAGAACACTGTAAGCCGGAGTCCAGGCATCCTTAAGAAGATCTAGGCAGATCTCGCCGCTCTGCAGCGCAATGTTGGGGTGCACGATAGGTGTGACGAAAGTCATCTTTGGTGGTGCGAGGGGATACGTCGATGGGATGGAGATATTGACGAGCCAGCGTCCTTCTTTGACAGGTATCAGTAGATGCAGATAAGTAGATAAGAGGGGAGACAAACCATCGTAGCCTTGACCTATACCCCGTCCATTGATCACGGCTTCCCATTCCATCAAATCACCTTCGTTGACGGGCCCGAGGCGTTCAATACCCTTCTCTTCCTTCTGTTCTTTACCCCATGTTTCCAGCTCCTTTATCAGTCGTTTACTAGCACTGCGCGACGCAGCGCCTGCGTTTGATGATGAAGGTGGCATGGTTGTGATATCGAATTATCGGATAGTAGAGTTGATGAGTTGTCGGAGTTGGTGGAGAATTGAAGTTGGGGGTTGCGGATGTCCAGCTGAGACCCTTGGAGTTGAAGTTCCGATTAGTCTGGGGTCGTGACTATTTCGTCAGTTGGAGCTAGGTTCCTTCGTTGCGCTGGAGCTTTCCCCTCGGCATGTCCAGTTGTTGGCGACAATTTGACAGGGATTAGATCGGGCAGAGCCGAGGGATAGGTGATATTATGTACAGTACATACACCAGCACCGCATACATCGATTAGTGGCTGTGCCGATGTGGCTCGAGCTACACAGGGGAAGCAAAGATCAACGACCTTTTTCATGTGAAAGTTCAAGGGTCCAGAAATAAATAAAAGAGGGCATCACATATCGACGAATCAAGAGAACATTTCAATCTGAGCAAATAAGTAGATAATTTATCATACTGAACAGAGTCTTGTTTTTTCTAAACCGAGGGTATTATTTTGTCCTAGTATCATAACTCTTTATTTCTTCCGTCGCCCACTGGATGTTGTTGTTGTTGTTGTCGGCTTGCGCTTGGATGTAGAGGACGAGGTGGAAGATCGGGTAGGGTTTCTCCTGGTAGGTTCAGGCTTGGTAGGTTCAGGAGATGATTCTTCAACGACGATCTGAGCACCACTGCCAATATCGTCACTGGACGTTGTCTCTACCGAATCTTCTCTTCCCTCTGACTCCTCCTCGCTGTCGCTCTCACTTGAAACGTCGTCATCAGCTCGGCGAGAGCTCTTTCGGGATCCGACTCCACGCTGAGCTCCCGAGAATTGTCTCCATGATCCAGCGGGACTAGAAGTCTGAGCACCTGCAACCTGGAACTGGAAAGGGTCCGCGGGAGCTTGGCTTGAGTTTCTGCCTCGGCGAACAACAGCTGAGGCATCGGAAGGCTGGCGACTGGCAGATGGCGCCCTTACCCGACTTTGAGAAGAGGTAGTAGTGCCTGAGCGTGGTCGGCCTGCTGTTGCTGATGGTGGGAAACTGCCCAGAGAAGAGCGCGAACCTCGTTCCTGATCCTCAGTAAGATTGCTGTTAGATCGAGACGGTTGTCTTGACTGGCTCGAGACAGAATCTTTCTTCTTTCGCGACGAAGGTTCAAGCTGGGTCAGAGGCACAGCGACTCGTGAATCCTTGCGCTTCTTGCTGCTCTTCTTCTTTTTCGCGGCTTCGTCTCGCTTGCGTCGTCGCTCCAAAGCTGCAATTTCTTCATCGTTGAGATCGACATCTGTTCTTCCCTTGGCCTTTGCACGCTCGATCCGGTGCATTGCCGACTGTACCAGCGCCTCCTCACGATCGCGAGAAGCCAGTTCAGCAAGGTATTGCTCGAACTCCTCATCCTCACTGCTCTCGCTATCATCCTCTGAATCGTCCGAGTCCTCATAATGACCCCTGCGTACTAACCCCCTTTCAGAGTTGCCCATATCTACTCCCGTAAAACGAAGAGGGTCACTCGCAAAGCGAGACCCTGACGAAACACCGACACCTCGGGTATCGTCACCTGAATCTAATTCCTCCACACGAACGTCTCCCCCTTGACGCCCGCGAGACGCAGCATCCCCATCTGTTCTCCTCTGCCTGCGCCTCGATGGTCTTCCCCATTGGGGCGCGAATTCGGGAGATTGCGGCCGACCACTTAGACCGCCTCCCCGGAAAAAGCCTCATCGATGGGCTTATCCAAAAATGCAGCGTGACCGAGGATGGTCACGCCAGATGCGCCAATGAGCCAGAGCAGGGTCGAGAAAGGCGAGGCAATCAGACCCAGAGGCACGGCGACACAAACAAGTGCAGTGTAAAGCTGCGAACACGAGGCACGGAAGGTACCAATTTCAAGATCGTGTCCATCGAGCTTTCCAATGAACCACATACCCACAACCACGAGGATGATGTCAAAGAGCAACAACCAGTTGGTAAGGAGGGCATAAATACTGAGCATAACAAAGACGACAGCATAGTTGCTGGAGTAGTGGCTCAGGTTGTAGTTGACTCGCGATTGCATCTCAACAAAGTTGTTGGGCTTGGAGAGACGCTTGAAGTCAAGGAACTCATTGACAGGTCGCAAGTTGGAAAAACGTCCGCTGAGAGGACCAGATCGGAGGCCCTGGAAGCGGTCGCCAAAGTTGAGGCGGGACGTAATAACGTCGAGCGGGATCTGAATGCGAGACATGATTGCTGAGTTGTTTGGTGGGTGTAGTATCGTAGAGAGTTGTAGTGTGGAAAGAGTATAAGCGAATCGAGAGTGAATGCTTTTATGGCCTTGGTATATAGGCAACAGAATTATCGATCAAGAAGAATGACGAAAGCCGATTGCGCGTTCAAGGTAAAGAATGGATACTCTTGTAATGAGCTGAAAGAAGAATAGATGTTAGCGTAAGAAAGAAGATAATGATAAAACCAGGCAGCAGGAAAAAAGTTAAGGACAAGCTGGCAGATGATGGCCAGGGGACACGAGGCGCAGGCTAGGTAATCAAAGTGAAAGCCACGAGCTGACGAAAATAGGATTGGATAGGTAGGAAATGTTTTAAAAAGGGGCAAAAACATACCAAAGCGCAATTACTTGCAATGCAAGAGGAAGTTTCGGTCCAAGAGAGAACGGAATGTCGCAAAATTGCGAGAGAGGGAAGATAACTTCAGGGGGGAGGAGGAGGGAGGAAAGTTTGTTGTTCTCTTGGGTCACTGTCCAGTACAGTCAAGTACTGTCTAGATTTCCAATAAGATTGGTTGGTTGTCCTTTTTGGGGGACAACTTTTTTTTCTCCGAGTCGTGATTTGCTGGTTCAGTCAGCTTTGGGCTCTTTTGGCTTGGACTTCAGGGGGGTCCTCCAGGTCTCTTCAGTGCCAAACGGTTTCCAACTTGGCAGCCCAGGGTTGAGACTTAAGAGTGAGACAGTGAGAGACAGTCGGGAGGGGAGGAGGCCCGATCTCCACAGGGGACTAGGTACCTAGTAGGTAAAAAGAAGTGTACGTACCGAACTCGGAGGCACCTGGGATGGAATTCGATCAATGCAAAAATATCCGGCAAGGGATATTTCGCTGGCAATGGACTGATCCCTCAGCCAGTTTTCTGGGCTGGGAGCCCGTAAAACAATGCCTCTCTCCCTGTACTAGAGAGAGAGGCCGAGAGTATATTCGTAGGTGGTAAAACCTTGGTTGATTGATGGTCTTCTTCCCCTCTCCAAAACCCAAGCAATGAGGTTTTAATGGAAGAGGGTCATGTCACTGACTGACTTGACTGACCAGAAAGAGCAAAAGAAGGAAAGGAAAAGGGAAGAATCCAAGGGAAAAGGCAAAAATAAATAGAGGAACGACAGATACAGTACAATACCTTAGGTATCTACTTAGCTCCGCATTTTTTTTTCCCAAGTCACTCTCTTGGGAACGAACGCCTTGGAAGACAAAGTCAAGTCGAGAACCAACATGGATGGATAGGATAGGTTGGATAGACCTGATGCACACCCAACCACAGACGGACGATCATGCATCGAATCGAATTGCACACCGCAATCCTTACTTCTACTTCTTTTTTTTTTTTTAATATACGTACTCCTCTTTCTACTGGGCTCAGTTCCGGTGGAGGGGAACCTTGGCCAGTCCGGGAGCTTGCTTGTAGGCTCGTACAGCAAAAACTGGGTTGTAACTTTTTTTCTTCTCTTTCCCTTCTCTTCCCTTCTCCTCCGGACTTTCTAACTGAGGGACTCTGTTGTAGCTGCAGTGGTAGAAAGAGGGGCCTCACGCTTATGCACGCGACACCAGTTGCAGCAAGCCAAGTGGAAGGCGAGGCGTCACCGCTTTTGACGTGTGTGCAGCTATCCCCAGTTTACCGCCAGAGCTACTCTCTTCTGAATTTTGGGGTAGCTTTGATCTAGATTTTCTTTTTTTTTTTTTTTTTTTTTGCTCTTTGCATTGAAGTTTCATCAAGGAAGCGGAAATGGACTTTTTCAATCCAGTCGTTTCGGAATTTCTGGCATTGATACTGAAAACTCTATCTATATACATACACAACGATACATACATGTGATAATATAGAGCGAATAGTGCACCTCAAAAACTCAGCCCATATCAGACCAGGCCACATAGACCTGACCGGACCAGCATTATTGGATCTCTCTCCAGCGTTACACGATCCAACCATCATGATCCACGATCTATCTGCAGATCCACTCCTCCAAGCTCCATCCAACCGTCCGTCAATCGCCAGCCTCCAACCTCGCACCTATGTTAAAATCCCTTGTATCCAGTGTTGATCGGAAGATTACCCACAATTCCTCTGAGCTTTTAGTTGCTCTATTTATTCTATTTGAGACTGAAGTTTCTGACTCGGTTGTTGACTCGGCTATCAGTCGGTATCCTGTACAAAAAACACTAAACAGTGTGGAGTTTACATGCAACAATTCCCAACCTAAACTGCATGACTGCTGTATCAACACCTAACCAATGTCAACAAGCTCAATACCAAATGCCTTACTTACCTATCATCCTAACTTTTCCATGGTTCTTAGCTCTTACCCACAAATAGCCTAGGTACCTGTCCTGTCCAGCCATCCACGAACCCGTAGTAGACACTATGCCCCCGTACCCCCGGACCGCTTCCTTGGCCCGTCCTCCGAAACGGCCAGAAGCCGAACTGGTTACCATTGCATATGCGTCTGCTTTGCATATTGCATGAGTGACCGCTATCTGAGAAACAACAGATACTTTCCTCGCTCGGACGTGATCTTCATACAGTAGAACACACTAAACAATGACAACAACTCATGCGTCTAAAAGTAGAACCTGAGACGTGGTGCAGAAGAAACCTCGCCTCAAGCTGTTCCGTGGACGTGAAAACCCGTGCTAAGCATTTCGCATATCCATTTTGTTATGGGTCTCGGACTTCCTACATCGGCTATGTATGAAAGCAAACAACGCACCAGGTATCCATGATGCCATGCTACTCAAGCAAAGGATCTGACAATCGTGTCCGTGACAAGTCATGACTTAAAACCCGACGTGTCAGACTGAAACAGTCCTCACTCGTCTATTATTGTGATTTCTACCACGTACAACTATATTCGTCTCATCTAAACAACGCTCGCTATGCCTGCCTGAATCGGCTCCTTTGCGTAACGAAAATGGGGTATAATTATGAATTGCCAAAAACCAGCACATACAACAAAAGAGAAATATCTTCCAGGCTTATCATTCTTTCAGACCTCAAAAAAATAGTCTTCATCCAGACCCTCGCGGCTCGGAATCACTCCAGCGCCAGGTTCCGGGCCCTCAAAAGCCGAGTCCATCCGTACGTTCAATAGTCGGATCTTGAGCCCGTACTCGCTCACTAGATTAACCAGCTTGTTGGTTTCGGCTGTGATGGGAGCCTGGTTCAACAGCATCAAAAGGCCATCCAACCACTCTGAAGCTAAGCTGTGGCTTAGCGGCCACAATGTCAAGATCGGCTGCTCCTTGGCTTCCGCTCCCCGTGATGCCTCTGCAGGGTTCACGAAACTGTAGATAGTAATCTTGGTAGTCGTCTTTGGGGTTGCGTCCTTGCTCATCATATCGCTCAGGGTACTTCGCGTGTCTTCGTTGGGTGCAGATACGTTGGAAACAACAGAGCTGATGGTGCTGAGATCAACTTTTTCTGCGAGCGCATCCAAGACAGGGCCAGATATTGTCCTCTCTTCAAAATCGGCATAGTGAAGGTATCGCCGATTGTGAGACAATTTCGCATATCGCCAAGGGGTTGGTGTGAACAGTCGATGCTTAACTTGGCCGTTATTGTCTCGCTTTGGCGTCGGCTTCGAGAACCAAGATCCTTGGAGAAGACATCGAATTCGCTGTTCCTTGACAAACTGCAGAGCCTCTTGCTTAAGCTCTTCTCTCACTTGCTGTAGATGCTGACCCCAAGTGTTCTCGAAAGACATCTCCAAAAGACCCATCTGCTGCTCCCGTAGTCGCGGCACGTCGTACTCCTGCATTTCTTCTTCCACTTCGGCTATATCTTTTGTTCTTCTGGCGCTTCCGACAACTGAATCGACCAGGATTCTGACCAGTTCGGCCACCTTCTCAAAGTCGCCTTGCTCTGCGCCGGTGAGTTTCCAGACTCGGAAGAAGGCGTGGAGGCCTGCAGTGTGTAGCCGAGACCACTGGAGCAGCAGAGGCCTGAATAGCCTGTCGTGGTCCTTGGATTCCAATAGTTGGTAGCTCCTGACGTCGTCCAGATCCGTCTTGTCAACGTCGAAGTGGTCGTACAGTATCATGGTAACAGCAAAACTAGCCCTGGCAACAGGGCATCGTTCAGGTGCAGGTTTTCCCGCCTGCTCAAGTAACATCTTTTGAAATCCATCTTCGTTCTTGCGTACGTAGTCAGTCAAATCCATCATGCCCAGGAAGCCGGTCATGTCAAATTCTTGCGCAGGACTCTCGGTCTCAAATCCCAGTCTCCTCCATTTCTCGGGGTTATGTCGCCTACTTCCTTTCTTCGTCGGTGCCTCGTGTGAGTCCTGCCCAGGAGAGTGGCCGTTCACAGGAATTCGCTCCGGTGCGCTCGCTAAATGGAGTCCCTTAAGAGCTCTTCGGTGTTCCGGTCGCTCTAGATCAACATCGACCTCACGCCACTTCCTCAACAGTATTTTTGTTAGTGTTTGAAACTCTAACATGGGATGCGCCAGATCCTGGAGGGCAGAGCTTTGCATAAGCCTGTGAACGGCCTTGATCAGGCCTAAGTCTTGCAGTCGCTTGATGAACTTGGCCCAGTCCTCTCCTGCTCCAGCATTCGACTTTCCACCGTTCATCGTACTCTCGTCTGACACGGCGTCCCGGATCAGGGCGTTGATCAACATGAGAGCGTTGGCGCACAGAGCATGGTCGGCACTCTGCAACTGCTGTATAACCAACTCGAAGAATTGCGGGTACACAGCGACGGCTGGCTTCAGGGCGCGGAACCCAAAGGTCCCTGGAGTTCGGTTCGTGGTACCGCTTTGGTGAGTGGACTGAGAATGGCCAACGAGGGCGACAAGGATCGACATGGCACCTCTTAGAATATTGACCAGGGGGTTTGTGACGATCAATTCGACGACACGCTCGACAAGGTCGCCGGCTGTTGGGCCTTCGAAGATATCCCATCCCATATCAACTTCCAACAGTCGTGTTAGACTTTGGAGGGAGTAAGCGAGCGTGTTGCCAGCAGATGTCATGACAAGCCGACGTAGGACGACAAGACCACCCGAGGAAATGAAAACGTCTGCGAAAGCGGGATCGTTAATCGAGTTCTGCAGTTTGAATACTGCCATTTTGCGCGACGCATCTTCATCGCTGGCCATGCGCGCCAGCAGCGCTGGGATGTCTGCTTGGTCCATGGTCGAGGTCGAGAGGATGCTGTACTAAGGGTAAATAAATAGAGGGGGAAAGAGAAATGCAGTACCGTGCAGAGCAAAGGTCTTATGATACCGCGGTCATTGCCTAGTCGTTTACCTCTGACAGAAGCGAATATCGTCTTCTGCAAGGAATAGATCGACTTGGGTTTGTAGGATCGAGAAACAAAGTATCGTATACTGGGGAATAGAATTATAGGAGACTCTCCTGCAATTGGTCTTTGCGCCATCTCCGGTCCCCTACCAAGCAAGGACCCTGTCGAAATTAAAACGAGAAAGGTTTGGGGAAGCTCTCCACCCCACCAGCGGCTTCCGATTAGCCAGTTGAGCCACTCAGAGCTCAAGCCTGCAGGGGAGGCTTGTCTCAACCGTGGATGAAAAAGCCAATGGCAGCCACTAATAAGTATCTCGACTAGAAAAGTGATAGCAGGACAGCTAGTCAAACTCTTGAAACAACTCTATCAAAGTAAGCAAGAAACACCAATGAGCACTATGGAATTAACGTGATACTGGACGAGTATGTATGGTAGTTGCATTGCCTAACTTTTCAGTGTCGGCAGCTTCCAATTCCTCTGGTAGGTAGGGGCTATCTTTCCTGGCTGTGCTGGACGTTTCCATGTGTGGCGTTGTGGCTGACCAAGCTTCTATGTCACACGTGATCTCAACTACGCATCCTTGCGCTACAGCAATGGGGACTTTGATGCTCGACCTCAAAACTTCCGAATCTCCATCACCAACTGTCTATATCTAATCTTTCCTGCCGGTGCTGCATTCGCCTCTCTCTTCCACAGAACCGCAATCATGGCCAACTTCCTTGCTTCCATTTTCGGTACCGAGCTTGACAAGGTCAACTGCTCTTTCTACTTTGTAGGTTCCCTCGCGAACGCGTCTCCTGTCGCAATATTTCAGGTAACTGACTCCATGCGCCCGCATATAGAAAATCGGCGCTTGCCGTCACGGCGATCGCTGCTCGCGAAAGCACGTCAAGCCTTCTTACAGCCAGACTATCCTTATGCCCAACCTCTACCAGAACCCGGCCTACGACCCCAAGAACCGAATGAACCCTTCTCAGCTCCAGAACCATTTCGACGCCTTCTATGAGGATATCTGGTGTGAGCTGTGCAAGTACGGCGAGCTTGAGGAGCTGGTTGTTTGCGATAACAATAATGATCGTATGTTGTTTCTCAAATGTCTGGTTGACTCGCAAACGCTAACTTTGAAAAGACTTGATCGGCAATGTGTACGCTCGCTTCAAATATGAAGAATCGGCACAAAAGGCTTGCGATGAGCTCAACAGCCGGTGGTATGCTGCCCGCCCGATATATTGCGAATTGAGTCCCGTCACCGATTTTCGCGAGGCCTGCTGTCGATTGAACTCAGGTGAAGGCTGTGTTCGAGGAGGATTCTGCAACTTCATTCACCGTAAGAACCCTAGCGAAGAGCTTGATCGCGATCTTACCCTGAGCACAAAGAAGTGGCTCAAGCAGCGCGGCCGCGACGAGAGGAGTGTGTCTCGTTCACCTACACCTGAGCCTACAAGACGTCGCTTCTAGCCGCTTGTACGGCGATACAACGTAGGTGGGACTGCGGAGAGAAATGCAATATGGATAGCACGGTCACGGCGTTCTAGGGGCTGGGTTTTTTGTTCTAATAGTTATATGTAAGGATTCGTGGGCGATTCAACCATTAAGGATACCCGTTCCTTCATCAAATATGTCTCCAAAATGAATATTGCAGTAGTCACCTGGCGAGGGCCGGTGTTGAAACCCTTCTGACTCATTGTAATCCGACGGATGATGCGAGTACCCGTGTATAACTAATCCTGATACGCGCCGATGTTGATATAGCCTTGGCCTGCCCCTGCCTCCATCTTATTCCAACTGTTCCAAAGTAAAGCCAGTTCTCGCTGTCCACTTCCCGTATCTAACAAATAATCGAAAGTCGTCTCGTCGTTTTATTGTTGTGTAGTGCCTGGTAAGTCATTTTTCATATCGGCTGTGAAGTCGAGGAGGGGTCCGTTGGCAGGCTTTCCCGTAGAGCTCAGCATGCCTTGAATCTCAGAATCCCTTTGCGTTTGTTCAGCAGCCGGAGGGTGCTCAGTCTTGACCGGAGCGGGTGCATCGTCGAAATTGATCAGATTGTCGTCGATATGGTTCTGGGCAGGCTCTGCTGCTGCCGCCTGAGCAGGCTGCGCGGGTGGGCTGTGAGGGGGGATGACGTTTTGCTGATTAGGCTTCTGTCCTTTGATGATGGGGTAGATTGCCATAATTTGCTCGGCTTGCTTCTCCGGGGTTGCAGAGTGATCGCTAAATCCAAAGTCAGCAGGTAGTTAGATGAGTGGCTGCAGCCGATACTCACACGTTCGCGTTAATGATCCATTCGAGATCCTCTTCGCCTTCTTCCATACCACCAGGGCCGCCCTGAGTTCTCCTGAACAAACGTGGGTGCCACTCAATGTTTTCCTGGGCTCGTTGAGCAGCCTCTTCCCGTTGTCGGTCTTCGATCTTGGTCTTCTCGTCTGTCGCAAGCTCGTGGTTTCGTTCCTTGACAGCCCTGGCAGTCTTGTCCCAGAGACGCTGAGACTCGCGCTCCTCTTGTTCCTCAATTGGTCGCACAGAAGGCGGTGAAGGCTTTGATCGTTGGGCGTTGAAGAACATCTCACGGTGGCCAGTCTACTCTTGTTAGCAAAACACAGGCTGCAGAATAAATGTGCATGCTCACCCTCGTATCCTTGATGTACATCTCCTCGCTCCAAAGACCAGAAAGTTCGAACAAGACCTCGCCAGTGCTCTCCTTCTTGATCACTCCTCCGATGGCGTTGTAAGTGCCGCCAACCCAGCCCTTCGTTTTGAAATCAACGTCAGCAACTAGATCGAGCTCGGGGCATCGGACAAAGCTATGGTCTCCCAGCTCGTATTTCATCTTGCCAAACAGAATACCTCTGGCATACATGTTCGGTTGAGTCAGGATACTAGAATGCTATTAGTTGTGGTTCGTTATGAACTGACGTGATGAGAAGGAACATGAAGTCGATATAGCTCATCACGTAAAGGCTGAGTCAACATACTATTGCTCTCCCTTCGAGGGGTCCTTGCCTCGGTTAAGCAGGCTCAAGAAGGCAATGCCCTCCATGAGACTGGCAGCCGAGTTTCCGAGAAAACGACTTCGGGGCTTGAGGGTTCCATCGATACGAATATGGTGATCGGGGGCCATGTAAAAATAGCTCGACTTAGGAGGGTGGTGAGAAGTCTGTTCTGAAATGTAGTATGCGCGCTTTCCGTCTTCGAAGTCCCAGTAGCAGGTAAAGATTTCACCGAGAATGGGGTTTAGGGGTTTTTTGACACCTCTACGGCTTGTTAGTGACCGGCATCTCCAAGTCGGTTTTTGTTGTAGCACTCACGGGGGACGGATATGCCATCCACTGAGGTAGAATTTGACTACGGAAACAAAGCGCTCGACAGGATCATCTATGGTTGGAATTGGTAGAAGCATTTCCGGGTGGCACATGAAGCTATAGCAAGATGTCAATATTGAATCTTCTGTGACCAAGACAGGGAATTTCACTTTGTGATGCGCTCAAGCATACTGCGGGGCTCGAGGATGAAGGTAGGAAGGACGACACGACTGAGATCGGCTCCTGGTCGCAGCTGGGAGATAATATGCGAGAGAACTTTAACACATCACGCTGGTCAGCTCAAGGCCGAGGGAAATGAACCGCTTTGCGATCGCACAGTCATTGCGAGAGACGACACAAGCTGGAGCGAAGGAGGTGCTCACCATTGCCCTGATCAGGCTCCATTACAAGAGTGTCATCCTCAGCGTCGGGACCGCGAGGGTCGTCGGTTGAGGACCGCGCGCCTGCAGGTTGTGAGAACCAGTTGGTTAACATAGTTACTCTTGACAGAAATTGTTGGAGGGGGTAGATTTGGAGGGGCACTGCTCAATATTGAGGTTGCGGAGGATTCGGACGTGTTGAGTGGGGATGTGGGTGAGTGAGAAGCACGCTTGAACCAAACGGAGGGGCGGCTTTAATTAACTAGAGCTACAAAAGCTCGACCGCAGGTTTTAGGTGACGTCTTTAAAAAAGGACGCCAGCCACGGGAGCGGGAGCCTCCGTATGATTGCAAAGCGAGGCCGTCACAGGTGTTTCTTTAGAAAAGGATGGACACACTCACTGGTTGTGCTGCCTGTTCTTCGGCGTCCATGGGAGACAAGACCCATGACCATTGTTTCTTGGGGCTGCTGCCTGCGTTGGCAAGACTTTCAAGGAGTATAGGTGGTGCTGAGTTCAGCAGCGGCGAGACCGAATTGGTGTTTCCAAAGCTCCAACAACCGGATGATTATACGGGAGAACGGTCCGTCAAGGGAAGCACTTGGAGCTTTGTTGGGTGCGGAGAATTTATACAACGATGTATCGGGATACCGTGGGGCAGAGAGTCGGTAGTATGCGCTGTCACGTCTTGAACTTGGGTGGAGTTCAAGGAATAGCGATAGGTATGATTCACGGGCGGCAGTAGGCGACAAGGCAAGGTGGGACGAGGATTCGTTGAGGCTATGAGGAGACAGTCCGGGTGGTGTTGAGAAAGAAGAGAAGAGACATCAGGAAAAGTGATAAGAAGGTAAGAAGCCAGGCGGCCAACCAGCCCAACCGTATGACGGAACGGATTGCCCGGTTCAAGACAAATGTGACGCCAATGAAGGTACAGACAAGGGAAGGCACTGAGCGATCCACGTTTACGGGCCCCTTCCAAGGCAGATTCCGATTTCTACCTACGTACCTGTCTACTTGTAGTAATAACCTCTATACCCCCCTTTAGGTAACTTACCATTTGGGTGCGAATGCAACTGGACTGTGAAGTAATGGGCGAGTGGCGTTTACTTTGAACGGCTGCAAGGAGGCTTCAAAGAAATACAGATCCAATCAGAAATAAGACCTGATCTGCCCCGCGATGTGAAGGGCTCCTTTGCCAGGTTGTTTCGAGCATCGAGTGGGGGCCGATGGATTTAGAGAGTGTCTGCCCTGAGTGCCAAGGAGTAACCTTGCAGAGCAATACCACTCCCCAGTATTTATTTCTACCTACTAGATATGTATGTGTGTTGTATATGTCAATCTCCCAGAGTACCTACCTCAAACACGTCTTGGATGTATCTCGTTGTATCAGTGCAAGACGTTGAGAGCAGTTGTAAACTTTCAGTATGTCATAAGCTGATATTCGCTGGAGCTTGGACCTGTTAGCTCAACTACGTCAGAAGCAAGAGCTAAAAGCACCGACCATTCCAGCCCAGTGCTGACTGTACTATAGTGAATGATATCATCTATACGATGAGCAGAAGATCAATGTGACCAACACGCTGCAGTCACTTAGACCACATACTACAATATGGCTTTCTATTCGCTGGTTCTACTTCTACATTACCGTGGTTCAGCTCTTTGTGTCTGGATGTCGCTGATTAACAGATGACTCGGCATTATACGTAAAGTTATAGGTTGGCTCTACCGGTTACTGACTTTAAGTAATCACTCCATAGATATAATAAGAACGAGTATGACCCGATCATGACTTCCACTCATCCATACCTACTATCTACCTACCTATGTATGCAATCATCTCGCCTTCGAAATGGGCAAGCGCCGGCCCCACGTAAAGTCCAGACTCGGCTCTGCCCTAGTCTAGTCCTGTACTGCAAGTCTGCAACTCGTTGTAGAAAGGACCCCTCCTCCACCTCTTCTGAGGCTGAGCTGAGGCTCGTTCTCATTCGATTTCGGCATGGGACCTTCTCAACCGTCCAAGTATAGTACTTACCTGTAACCGTAAGACGGTGTGGCACTTTGTTCGCCGTTGATGTGGCTTTTGAGTTTATCTCTTTGATGTCCCGAATGGTTTTTACCCGTCCCTCCACGAAGCTATCCAATGGTTTCTTGTTAGATGACGCTCGATACTCATGTTCTCCAATAGACCGTCTAAAATGACAAATATCCAGCTACAAGCAAAGCGACACGAACAGGTAAACGCACTCGGGGGCATTAGAAAAATAACAACGTATACTGGCGGTTTGCATGTTCAGACTACAAGAATATAGTAACCTCTTACATTGTTTTTATCCGCCATCCAATTCTTGTTAGATGGGCGATAATATCTACATGCAGAGTGCTCCATCTACTTCTTGTTCCTCACTCTTCTTAATATTCAATAATAAAACAATCCCCCACCAAATGCATTGTGGTCTTCTCCAGGCCATGCTTTTTAAAATGCCGGCTGCTCGACTAACCCAAGCCAAAATCAAACCAAACTGGATGGTATCATGTGTCCGAGCCTCGATCACCAAGGCTTCTGGATCGGTTCAGGACTGGTATCTTAATTCTGCGCCCATATTCGCGTTCTAACACCCTTTGAGTCACCATGACTTCGGACCTCTCATTGCCTCCGTACACCGAAGAGGGGTCTGCGTCATTCAACTCGCTCTTCTCATCATTCCGCCAGGGACGATGTTCGGTCTCCGTAACGACCCGCATCTCCGAAGCTTCCTCGACTGCCGACTTTGAGTCGTCATGACATCCTTTGTTCGTGTAACGCTCCAGTCGCTAAGTATCAACTCATTTCGCCATAGTCTCCAATCACATGCTTGCGTATTATGGTGTTGTCGCTGTTAAACGTTGCTTCATTTCTTCTTTGAAGAACCTTTAATCGGAGCGGGCAAACATTGTGCCAACGCATCTCGGTCTGTGTTTGCTGTTAGCATAATGGCGATATACGCTTGCTTTTTCTCATCACCCACCTGATTCATTTTCGAACAAGATTGAGATATCGTCATGCTCGCCAGGTAGATCCGGAAGGTCGAGGCAAACAAAAGCCATATCGTCGTAGTCGCCATCCTTGTCCGCTGGCAGTCTAGGTAGGGGGAATTTGGCATCAACAAACTTGATACCAGACTTGCTGCTTCGTTGCACACTCTCATAAACATCGGTTCCTTTCAACTGGAAGTTCATGCAATGTCCGTGATGGAAATCTTCGAAGAAGGCCAAGAGCTGCAGTTGCCCGTCTTCATTCCTAATCACTTGAATACGTGTGTAGCCTGCCTCCCACTTCTTGTGGATGGGGACAACCATACGACGTCGCTGAATAGCAAATGTCACTGCCAATGCGTCAAAGATGACCTCGAAGCCTGTCATCGCAAATTGGAAGTCATGCAAGTCTTTCAGATTGTTGAACTCGAATGTTCGGATTGTTTGGTTATGCCTTAGCAGCTGCAGTGCATCAGACATATTTCTGGGAAGCTCCTTGGGCACCTGTGCCTCAGAGACCGAAATGGTCATATCTTTCTGTGGCTGCCTCAGAACGCGGAAGACTTTAGCATTGCTCACTTCCAGTCTAACACGCAACTCTCCAGGCGCCACATTGATGCGATCGGCGACATTGCCATTCTGATAGTCTATAACCACCTTCAGGTGGTCGGCCAGTACTGTCGGCGGCATGTCTCCACCGTACTCATCGTTGACAACTCTCACAGCCTTCCAGGGCATACGGCTGAAAGGGGCCATGCCAAGAGGTTCCCGGAGGCTTTGAGCTACCGAAAAGTTCTTGAGTGGTACGTCCGCGTAAATCTTCTCATCGTGGTCCAAAGCTGTCCCAGTCAGAATCGAGTGGAACTTGATTCTCGCCTTGTCATCACTGAAGACCATAACCATACGACCTTTCGATTTGCCATTCTCGTACTTGATAGCGAGGGACGGGGCATCGCCATCGCCACGGAAAAAGCCAAACTGAACAGGTTGAGCTGGAGAATAGACATGCTGGACTCCGCTCAGTGTTCTAGTCTTCGGTCCTGTCACCACAGCAATTCGGAAACCAAGATGCCATGTACGAGTAGCTGCAGGCCCATTCTCTTTGTAAATCTTTTCGAAGAGTGAGATTTCGCAGTAAGGCGTTGGCTCTTTCGGAAACTGGCGGTAATTGGGGTCGGTATCCATAACTTGGAATGACCGCAGGGTTGACCTGAACACCATGCTCTCGTCATTTCGTGGATAAAGCGAGTTGTTGACCTTGCTTCCGAAGTCGTACATATTCCAAAGCGTCCGGAAATCCTGCTGTGTGAACTGGATAGTTAACATAAAGCCACGTCGTAGTCGGATATCGACAGTAAATGCTTCCTTTCGCCAGCGAACATCGTCCCAAACTGGACCAACGTTCTTGTTTTCCTGTATAGCAAGTTGCACATGGCCATTCTGGCTGGTCAGGATGAAGACTAGTCCCGTAGACTTCTGTGGACGGACCATCGAAAGCAGACAGGGAAAGTACAATTTCTGGTCTTCGTGGCCCTGCTCCATGAGATAGGCCTCGGCTTGCACTCGGCCGTAGTTGAAGTTCTCTGTGGTATCTCCAACAGGTAAGGAATCCAAGAGTCTCAGTTTGGCCATCGGGCTCGTCATCGCAGTAAGACCCGAAGCCCAATTGCCTGAGAGTAAGGCAATCATATCCTGGCTCAGAGGTGGATATTCAACCCATATTGACTTGTCGATACTCTGGGGTAGAAAGGCGTCTTCAGGGGGTAGGAATCCGTTTCGTTTCATAGACATGGCCAGCTTCTTAAGCGCTGAAACCAGACTAACGCTAACATCCATGACTTCAGAGTCGATTTCTATTCCTTGCGATTGAGCGACTTCGGGAATTACCTGCTCAGAAAGCCAGAAAGCTTTCGCCAAGTTAGCATAAGCTTGTTGGCGATCTCTGTCGTTCTGCATCTGTCCCTGTGGAGAATTAGGCCTTTCTCTGATAGCAACCTCCAGGCCCATGCGACCTTTCAGGAACCACCACAGTGCACCACGACCAAAGTCTATCAAGGAACAAGTTGACAAAGGCTTTTTGGACTCTGCATGGAGTCGGAAAAGCTCGAAAAGATGGCTTGTTCTTGAGGTAAAAGTCTCGAGAGCCTGCTCAGCGGCTGCCGAGGTACCATCAGCAACTCTGACAGATAAAGCTCTGGAAGCCATCATAGGTGGAGCACGCTGTGGTGCAATGCTTGGCTGTCGTGACAATTGGCTGACTGCTGAAGTCGGAGTCGAGGTCGCAGATACTGCGGAAGCAGGAGCTGGGGTGGTGGCGGTAGCTGGAGACTCAGAAGGACCCGGGGCGGGAGACGGGCCTGAAGCAGAAGCTGGGATTGCAGCCGGAGGTGCAGGCGGTGAATATGATGAGGAGTTGGAGTGGACAGAAGCTGCGGGGCTATATTCAAGACTTGGTTTCGCGGATTGGACTTCTGGTGATGGGGGTCCTGGTCTTCGCGATTCAACGGGGGAGGTTGAAAGAGGAGTGGCAGAGTGAGGATCATCCCAATTGTGGGAAGACGCAGACGTCGCACTGGCAACTCGTGCAGCTTCGGCAAACACTCTGCCTTCGGCTTCACGCTGCTGCGCAGAATGGATCTCAATGTATGATTTCCTGTTCTCATCGTGTCTTCCTGCTGTACCCAGAAACCTTGCCTTGGCTGGGCTAAGTGTCTGTTGAGCGGAAATGGGCGATACAAGCTCATCTGATTGTGATTTATTGTTTGGTCCAGCTTCGGATTCGTCGTCCGACGCGGGTGTATAAATGGAGGAGAAACCTGTCTGGGTTCTAGATAACGGTTTTGGTCGAAAATCATCCACTGGTGAGGCGGGTCCAGTTGAATCGGCAGGAGGAGGACGTCCTGGTGGCATTGGGGCTCTGCGGTGTGCTGGTGGCTGTGGTGCTTGCTGTGGTTTAGGTCGGGACGTCTTGTGCTTTGAGATTTCTTGAGTTGGAATCTCAGACTCGTCACCTCCTTCGCCAATCACCTCGGGAGCAGTATCGTCGAATCTTACAATGAGACCCTTCTTGTTAGGTCGTGGGCTTCGACCCGGCGATTTGTTGGTATCAGGCCGCGCTGCGCCTGCAACGAGAGGGCGGTTTTGCTGAGCTGCATGGTTGACAGCTAAAGCTTGGGGATAACGAGAGATTGATGTGGTGTCGAGCTTGGCTAACTTTGGGAGCGAAGACGGTGGGGGAGGC
>JAAVUD010000224.1:0-63041 GCA_014898915.1 Fusarium chlamydosporum | reverse complement strand
GGATAGGGGTATGGGGATAAGGGGGGATTTAGTGAAGTGGTTGCCAGGTATGCACCCAGCGACGAACTCGAGGGTCGAAAGAAGCGTTCCAGTAACCAGGAACTTGTCCTTGACGAGCTGGGTCCCAAACTGGGGGTGCGTTATACACCGAAGTCTGATTCCAGTGAGGATGAAACTGTTGAGCTTGAAGTGTCTGGTTGCGTTGTTGACAATCAAAGGCGTGGTTACTGGCGTACAAGCTTGATCGTTCTGAGAAATAGACGTCTAGGGGAAGTCAGAGATGTGCGAGGTAGTAGCGTTTATATAGACCATTTTGTAAATGAATAACTGCTACAAATAGCAGATTCTGTACTTACCTGATGCAGTGCCTGTGTCCTCAGCGTCGCTCTCTGCCACTGATGAACTACTCTCACTATCAGTGGTGTCGTCGTCAGAGTCCGTATCAACTCCCAGGTAGCCAAGAAAGATCTCCGCACTCCAAAGAGTGCGGCCGTGACGGTCGTAGAAGGCTCCGACAATGATCCAGGCCCAGAAAGGAGAATCCTGGGATGCTGCGAGGTGTTGTGTGATAATGAGCTTGGCTGCTGGTGCAGGAAGATCGACGTCCTCGATAGTTTGACAAGTGATAGACCCGTTGTTAGACATGGAGGATTGTTCTGCAGTAAGACGGCCCTGACGACGAGCTGAGGAACTAGTGAGCGGCTGGTTGAAAGAAGAAGTCCGTAGGACAGCGAAGTTCTGTTATTTATGCCATTGTCTGGCTGGGTTCTGGACATGAATAACCTCATGTCCTTGACTATGAATCACCCCGAAGCCATGGCGGTCATGTGAATTACTGAATAATTCAGATCATGGGTCTACAAGCAATCAACAAACGGCCATCAGTCGCGTTTGCTGGGGGTGATTCACCGGCAGTTGCATAAAACATCGTCAGATGTTAAAAGACAAACCCTGATGCAGGGTTTCTATGGATGAGAATATCCGGGGGAAAGTCTGTCAGGGACGACTATGTCATATTGGCTGTGATACACGAACCATGCGAAGGGGCTTTGTGATAATACACCCAGTTCACGGGTTGTGCGTCACAAACGAACATGGTGCATGGCCTCCATCGCTATTGGTACCCAATCACTTGACGGGTATATGAAGTGATTGTCAGCCTGTCAAAAACAGTGATTGTCTAGTTCGTCGAAACAGAAGAACTGCTCAAGTTGCATCACATGGGCGAGTTACATCGTAAGTGAAGATGTAACAACGGACAGAGTGAGCGACATATGGCTGTGAGTAACATAGGCCACTGTTTTTCGAAAGCCAAAAGGAAGATCAGTCCAATTCAGAGTAACTCCTTGCTATCGCCAATATAGTGATTTGTTAAAAATGACAAGAAATAATCGACAGTATTCGATATCGATGGTAGAGCATGGTCGATTCCCTAAAACCCCGCACAACGTTTAATGTCAAGGAGCCACAAGGCGGCAGACAAGAGACCAGGTCCAGGCAGATGTTCAATGATGAGTTCTGACTGACATCATTCTTCGTCGCTTGTAGATTCAACAACTCGAACTCCACCACCCTTCTTTTCAATCTCTCGTTTCTGCTGTTGCTGCTGTAGTTTCCCAACTTCGCTCACCAATCCTTTCAGATAAACTTCGGCTTGGACGGTAGCGCTGTATGCAGCTGGAGTCCAACTCCAGATGTTCCGTTTGTGGATATCCGCGCCCGCCGCCAGCAGCGTTCGCAGTACCAGCAGGTTTCCGTTTCCGCTCGCAAAATGTAGTGCTGTGTTACCTTCGACATCTGCGCGACGAACCGCTTCGTAGGGTCCACCGGGAACGTATGTGAGGAGAAGTTGTAGGATGGTGTCGTGTCCTCCACGGCTTGCCTCCATGACGGCATCGCGGCCTCGAACATCACGACGGAGAATGCATGTTTTGTCGTATTCGCAGATAATCTGGACGACCTCTGTATGCCCAGCACCTGCGGCAAGCATCAAGGCAGTTTGGTGGCTTTCATTGAGAGCAGGGCATGGGTCTTCATGGCCGAGCTGTAGGAGTACTTCGCAGACTTCGCGGTGACCTAGCGAAGCTGCTAAGTGCATGTTCGAGTTGGACTGGCCGGAAGGAGAAGAATCGGGGTTTAGGAGATAGTTGGGGTGAGTCTTGAGGATTCGGCGTAGAAGGGTCGCATCGTTGGCGTGGATTGCCCGACGGACACGAATGGATGGTTCAATCCTGTAGTTTGTTAATCATTTGCGACCAGGTTTGAAGCTGGTGCATCTCACATGGTGGAGGATGACTGGTCATGACGATAGCGATTGGATCAGGAGCATGTCGCGCCGTCGCGAAAAAACGAGTCGTTATAGAAGAACAAAGGAAAGAGAGTATATGGACCAAATACAAAGGGAAAAGTCTTGTTATGAAAGAAAACGCTGAATGGATTATAAGAAAGAAGAAGGAAAAAGAGGGGAAACGAAGCAACAAAGTGTTGTTGATGGTAAGACTTGAACGATGAAAGCTTAAAATGTAGCGTTACTACACTGCACTGCCCGCATTCAGCTCAAGCAAGGTCTGGGTAAGGTAGGTACAGTAGCTTCCCGTCATGAAACAGGCAGGCCGCGTACCCCACATGCTTACTTGCTGCTGTTCCACAGGAGCTATCCGTATACCTACAGCACCTTACCTCGTTATGATAAGACTTCTGGCTGAGCATTCGTTATCTAGCGTACATACATATATCTGGTAAGTAAAATAACTACTTTTTTATTTTAATCTTCTTTTATTGACATAGCTTCTATTAAAAACTTGTCTCAATATTCTCATCATACCTAATCATGATTGTCATATTGTGGGTCCAATATGATGAAGCTCATGGAAGGTCCACCCCACTATTTTAAGCGCTGTCATCTACTCTCCTGCGCTTCTCACGATAGAGTCTCCTCGACATCAATCTTACCCTACAGTTGAACATGATGTTCGTATCACCTCAACATCAACCCATTAAATCGCGGTTTACATACCCTCGAATTATTTATAGGCCTTGAGAGAAGAGAAAGCCTCATTATCTATTCTTGGGCGGCCTAGTAGTGGCCGAGGTTTCACGCAATCCGTCGTTCATCCATTCATTAGTATTGCATCTAATCATACATAATGCTCAACACGAATCACACCAAACCATCAGTATCCTTTTGACTGCAAAACTTTCTGAGTTAGCTCTAACATGGAAGAAAAAAAAAGGTAACAACGGAAACAAATGAATACTGATCAGAAATCACAGTTTCCTTACTACTCAAACACTCCCTCCCTCTGCCTCTGAATCGCCTACCCCCAGGTACGTGGCATCTCGTCAGGGGCGACATGATAACAGCGAAGGAAGAGTGAACAGCCTGGTGAATATAATCCCAGCGTTCGGCCCATTCTATCAACAATCGTAAGCACGCCCGGTTAGCTCAATCGGTAGAGCGTGAGACTCTTACGAGTACGCGATCTCAAGGTTGCGGGTTCGACCCCCGCATCGGGCTGTTCCTATACTACATATTCATTGATTGAGATGTGCTTTCTTTTTTTGCATTTTTTTGCTTATGTTCGCCTACTGTTTCGTGTTGGTGATACAATTGACTGACTGAAGAGGGCATGTTGAGGTTGGAATCATGGTATTGAATATTAATGTTTAATTTAACTACTTTAAAACCACACTATGTTACCGCCAGATAAACAAATAGCCACGAATAACTAACTCCCAATTATCGTTTAGTTCAGCTCATGAGCCTTCTTGATGGCCTTGTTCTTGCCCGTGTCCAGCACGACTGCGGGGTCTTCTTCGTCACCCTTCCTGGAAACTTCATTGCCGTTCTTTGTGGTGATGGAAGTACTGAACTTATGTTAGCGAATTGACTTGACCGTTTGTGTTGTGAAACTTACTCTTCGGCCTTGACATCAAGGACTTTACCCTTAGGCTGTCCTTGTCCCCAGTTCCAGCTGACAGTCTCACCCTTCTTGGGACCCTTCTTTGCGCCAGAGTCATCGCCGCCCTCATCTTCTTCCTGTTCCTCTTTGGCGTCTTCAGACTTCTTTGAAGCACCGTTGGACTTGTTTCCATTGGACTGCTTCTTCTGTGGCTTCTCCTCAGCATCATCGTCGCCGTCGTCCTCGGCATCGTCCTCTTCTTCTTCTTCTTCCTCGTCATTGGACTTTGTAGACTCTCCCTTGCGAGTCTCTCGCTTCTTGTTTGAACCGGTCTGGCTTCGGGTTGCTCGGCGCTTCTCGCCAGTCTGTTTCTCATCATCGCCTTCCTCCTCCTCCTCTTCTTCTTGCTCCTCTTCAGCACCGTCATCTGCTTCCTCCTCTTCCTCCTTATCGTCACTGCCACCCTCCTTGCCTTGAGCCTTGAGGAAATCGTGGCCCCAGTTCTTGAGCGACGCGTAGGACTTGGTCTTCTTGACTTCCTCGGGGGACTTGTCCTTGTTGGTCTTGGTCTCTTGAGCTAGATGGCGCTTGCTGTATCTTGTTAGTATCGAGGCGCGAGCTATATATGTCTGTCGCAAAGGTATGCGCAAACAGAACAATTTTCTCACCAGTAGGAGACGACTTTGCGCATGTGCTGAACTTGCTCATCGGTGTACTTGCTGGGGTCCTTCTTAGGGTTCTCCTTCAGGATTTCAACAATCTTGCGACCACTGTCGTGCCCGACGGTCTCGCCGTTCTCGTCCTCCTTGGGCCAACCAGCGCTGTTGGAGTCGTCTGACTTGAGCCACTTCTCAAGATCAGAAGCCGTCATGTTGACGATCTCGTTGAACTCTTGGATAACCTCATCGTTGCCCTTCATGGTTGCGGTAGTGTTGGTTTATTGGTGTAAGTGAAATGGTGTACTTTGCCTTACGAGTTCGATAATTGCGAAAATCAATTGATCAATTAGAAATCTACGCGATCCATCACCCAGGTTTTGTAACGATTGTTATTGCTTTTTTTGGCTTGCGCCGTGTCGTCATGGCAGCCCGGTAATGGATGGTGTCGTAGCGTCATAGAAAAGCCATGTTCCGTCGCGTCAAGCTCGAGCGTAGCTTGCCGTTCCCAGCTCTAAATTGACTCTGACGTTTAAGTGCGTGCAGGGTCTCAGCTGAATCTGTACCAGAATAGAGCGCGACCTGGACTGTTGTCCAAGGAACGCGATCCGATCTCATCAATGAGCGCATCATTTCCGGCGATCCCTGAGCCGGGTGGTTGGACGGATGGGAAGTGGGCCAGGAACCAGATCAACGGATCGATCATTTAGTTGAGCTAGAGGTTAATTGACACATTAATTTCAGGGGGAAGATGATGATATAGATGGGCCAAAGGATCTGTTAAGTTGTTTCTTTACTTTGGTATTTGGTCACTGCTCGTATTGGTTATCTTAATTCCTGGA
Source organism: Fusarium chlamydosporum (assembly GCA_014898915.1). Lineage (NCBI taxonomy): Eukaryota > Fungi > Ascomycota > Sordariomycetes > Hypocreales > Nectriaceae > Fusarium > Fusarium chlamydosporum. Next base: position 57,641 of record JAAVUD010000224.1, on the reverse strand, counting down.
TTGACAGGCCCTTGAAAACCCAAAGCGAGTTATGAGACAACTGAAGCTCCATAACCCACGTCATTCGAAATCCGTTAAGGCTTAAGAAAGAGACGATATTGTATGGATGTGTATGCGCTACGTTATTCATTCGTTGCCAACATTCTCAATCTTTGAAGAATCAGCTAGAGTGGGCCCAACTTAGAATTGCTGTACGTTGAACTGCAACGGTAACCATACGTACCTCCTACCTATGCCTACCTACGGTACCTATACTCAGCCACGTGTGTCCAGGTTTCTACCTATCGGTATATACAGAATATTAATAACAACAGTTAGAATAGAATGATCTTAAGAAAAGAATAAAATACCATAATGCTTCGTTTGCAAGTGTTACTAGTGCCTGGCCTGATTTTTATCTACATCATCATACCCAGTTAGTTAATCCCTGCTATGTATTTGACCGATCGGAGCTGATGAGTAACAATGGCAGAGGACAAAATGTGTTCCCGATTCTGTCTCAGATGGATATAGTTTCAATTTACACAATCCCTCTTAGATATCTGACAAGCCACAACCTCTTTATGTCATCCAACAGCTCAAGTTTTTATCCTCTCGATGCTCATAAGCTTGGACCTGAAATATGATGCAATTGACCATTGAACTTCTAATTCCCCCTCGCTAAGCCTTAAAGAGAAGACTTTTAGTCCCCACCGCGGGGTTGTACTGTATTGTAGTACGTTGTACGGCTGTACAGCTGTACAGCGGGAGCGGGGCCATAATTCGCCGGGGTCGCAGTCTTGAACGCCGATGCAGGAGCAGATGATATTCAGATCTTGAACTTTTTTGTGACTCAGATTTTAACATCATCCCAATACTATTAAAAGACAAAAAAGGTACGCGAATTCTCTCTTACAAAGTTTGATTGTGTTCCATATTGAAAATCGACACCGTTGTTCTTGTACGTTTCCTTGTCATGCAGCTGTCTTCATGTTTTCGCCGCCGGCAATTGGGTCGCGGTTGAGTCTTTTCAGCCGTTGCATACCTCTTCGTCAATCCTATCATCTTCTTTCTACACAATCACGATACTGGAACAAAATCGCTAATCACTCCCGAATCTTCAGGATCGACAGCTTTCACAGCTCCAGAACCGTCGCAATCATGTCTCAATACCCCCACATCCTTCTGCGCGCTGAGGAGAAGCCCCTCGAGCACCGATCTTTCTCTCCCTCAGTTATCAAGTCCCTTGTCGACGCCGGATACCCCGTCTCCGTCGAGCGATCTTCTACCGACCCCAAGTTTAAGCGTATCTTCGAGGACTCCGAGTACGAGGCTGCTGGTGCGCGCCTCGTCAACGAGGGCACCTGGCCCAACGCCGAACCCGGAACCCTGATCCTTGGCCTCAAGGAGATTCCCGAGGACGACTTCCCTCTTAAGAACGACCACATTGTATGAAAACCATCGATAAATAAGCAATTGCTGTATACTAACTCGATCTAGTCTTTTGCCCACTGCTACAAGGTACAACATCAATACCGAATCGTGAGAAACGCCAACTGACATTTTCTAGAACCAAGGTGGATGGGAGAAGGTTCTTGGCCGCTTTCCTCAAGGAGGCAGCGTCCTTTACGATTTGGAGTTCCTCGTCGATGAGCAGGGCCGCCGAGTCTCTGCGTAAGTCGATTGCCAAAATAAGCTCCGTCGTGTCTTTTTTTAACAAATACAACAGTTTCGGTTTCCACGCCGGATTTGCTGGTGCCGCGCTCGGTGTCAAGGCCCTTGCCCACCAACTTCAGGACCCCTCATCCAAGCTCCCCTCAGTGGAGACTTTCACCGACGGCCGTGGATACTACCTGAACGAGGAGGAGCTCGTTAACCAGATCCGAGAGGACCTTGCCAAGGCTGAGAAGTCTCTGGGACGCAAGCCCACTGCTCTCGTCCTTGGCGCTCTTGGACGATGTGGTAAGGGTGCTGTTGACCTGTTCCTCAAGGCTGGCATGCCCGATGAGAACATCACCCGCTGGGACTTGAACGAGACCAAGGACCGTGATGGTAGGCCCCCTGTGTTCTGCTGAATAGCTCATTACTGACAAGTTGAAGGTCCTTATGAGGAGATTGCCAAGGCCGACGTCTTCCTTAACGCCATTTACCTTTCCAAACCCATTCCTCCTTTCATCAACGAGGAGCTCCTCGCCAAGCCCGGCCGCAACCTGGCCGTTGTTATCGATGTCTCTTGCGACACCACCAACCCTCACAACCCCATTCCTATCTACTCCATTAACACTACCTTCGAGGAGCCCACAGTCCCCGTCGAGATTAAGAACGACCAGAACTCCCTTCCTCTATCCGTCATCAGCATTGACCATCTCCCCTCAATGCTGCCCCGTGAGGCCAGTGAGGCCTTCAGTGAGGGTCTCAAGGAGTCTCTTCTTACTCTTAAGGACCGCAAGACTTCACGAGTGTGGGCTGACGCTGAGAAGCTTTTCAACGAGAAGGTTGCTCTGTTGCCCGAGTCCCTGCGAACCAAGAGAGTTTAAAAGTGCTATTTATGACATAGTTGGAATGATTAACTAGATCAGAATAAAAAGCTGCAGAGAACAGCATGAGAACCATATAAAGATGTCTACTATATCTCAATGTGATCGCTGAACGGTATTTTTGTTTTTGTTTTACGGGTTAACTGCAGAGGCTAAGTGGCTGTCATATCACATATGAACAAGCCAGGCGTGAGAGAAGCTGGTGAGCTGACTACTGACATGATACAAGACATGAAGGAACAACAAAGATCGAACATCGGTCTTAACCCTAGATCTTTCTACTAATGCTAACATGAACAAGTTTTCATTGCTTTATACTTCCAAGGTTCGATCGTCTCATTCACAAGATGTGCCTCGTCTAAACCCTGAACCTCCGCTCAGTCGACATGACGAAAACTCAACAAACTCAGTCAGCTTAGCGCGAGGCTAGTGATTGTACCGACAAAAAGATAGGACTACTATGGCCTGATATTGTTCCTATACATCTGGACATTTCTGTCAACTCAGTGATGTACCAATCACATCATGCGAAAGTCCGGGTTCAACCGACAGTTGAGCGGGGAGTGTCCAGTTTTCTATTGTCCGACTTTTGACAATTCGTAAAAGCTGGTAAATATTGTAACTCTTCGACTACTCTATTCTATCGTAGTTATAGCTGTGTACAAAATGTCGTCTTTTGAGGCAAAATACAATCACCAGATGGTTAAATCCATTGAAGCTGATGAGACTCTAAAGAAGGACGAACCGTCTCAGGATGTTGAGTCTCCTTCCATAGCACAGTCACATAAGAAGGCTCAGTCACATTCAAGAGCTCAATCATCTCAAAGCGTTCAACAGACGCCTATGCCTCAGCATGCACAGACCGCCCAGCCTATGTATCAAGCTGCTCGACATGTTCAAATAGCTCCTGCTCCTCAAACTCCTCGGCATCCTTCTCAATCGCCTCAGATGGCTCATTATCATCATCCTCACATGCCTCAGTCACCACACCATCACATTGGATACGCACCTCACCCGTCTATGCCACAGGCCCCTCATCACCCAATGGCTCATCCTCAGCATATTGTCTACGCTCATCCTCACCAAGTGCCTCATTCTCCACACATGGCCCAGTCTCCTCATCCTCAGATACCGCAGTCTCCGTATCATCATCCATCTCCATCGCCTCATCCGCATATGACACAGTCATCCCGTCCGTACTCATCTCCTTATATGGGACCTCAAATAGTGCAATATGCTTCTCAACAAGCACAGGGTCCTCCTCAATCTCCCCTATTTACCCCTCAGGGAACTCCCGTACTTACACCACAACAATCTCCTCTATTTACACCACTGGCCACACCTCGATGGACTCCTACTCCGACTCCGGGCCCTCAATCCTCTGCCCCGACCCCGACTCCTCAATCTACTGCTTCTACACCAGCTCCCCAATCTGTCACATCTACTCCCGCCCCTCAGTCCGTAGCCTCAACTCCAGCTCCAGAGTCTGTTGTATCGATTCCTGCTCCCGAACCCTCCTCGCGAACCACAACGACATGGGACATGGGTCCCCCACCGAAGAAGAAGAGAGGACCGAAGCCGAAGCCTCTATCAGAACGCAAACCGCTCCGCACTACACCGATTGTTCGTAAAGAGAACAGCTACTCGAAGCGGAAGCGGGAAGAAGTTATCATGTGGATGATTCATCATCGAGTTGACCGTCGAGGCGAGATGGTACCGCCTTCAACCACAGATGCTGAGAACCACTTTCAGATTCCCCGGAGCACCATCGCCGGGTGGAAGAAAGCAATGTACGTGATGCTATTTGTGTTGTGGATGAAATGATTGAGCTGTAACTAACATAGTGAAAGGCTGGGTCTTGGACCGATTCCAAAATAGACGATGGACTGACCAATACTGTTCTTGAGATATAGTCTGGAAGCCTGTATAATGAGATTCGGCTTGACCTAATACCTCCGGAACTAGAGTCAAACCGACTTAAAATAAATACGTAATGACGCCGAATGGAACAAAGGCAGTAATAAAGCATTAATAATTCGATGTTGCTTACATCAGATTATATAGGATTTCCCCCCGAGTTTTGCTGTGTTGTGTTGCTGCCGCTTACACGACACATAGCCTTTCTAGTCGAAGCGTCCAGTGTTTACGTCACCTATGTCCGTTAACCCCGCTGGAAATCTGCCTTTAAGACATGACCATCAGCATAATAATCTGTAGTATTCGCCATTCAATTCAATCAAATTCTCAGAAGGATCACTTACACAATGGCATCTGTCGCGAAAACAATTGTGGCCACCGGTGCTTCATCTGGAATTGTAACACAGTATCTCCAAATGTCCGTGGAGTATCGCTAATGCCAAGGCAGGGCCTGGAAGCTATCAAGCAGCTCCTCAACCAAAGCCAACCATACAAGGTCATCCTCGGTGCACGCAATACGCAAAGAGCGCAAAAGTCTTACGATGAACTTAACTACGATCGTTCAGCAAGTAATGTTACTATTCTTCCGCTCGAATTGAGCGATCTCAAGGGCGTCAGGTCGTTCGCTGAGCAGACCCTGGAGAAGCTTGGCCGTGACAAGATCGACTACTTGCTGCTCAATGCAGGACTCGGCGGTGTCACAGCTGATGAACCGGGTCCTCACGGACTTAAGTGGTGCGAGTCGCATGTTGTGAATCATCTCTGTACGTGAAGTATGGTGGCACAAAGTTGGGGAAACGTCGGGCTGATGTGTTACTGTTACAGCGCAGCATTACCTCGTGCATCTTTTGAAGGAGAAGTTGGTCGAGTCCAAGTCAAGGATTGTTTTTGTTTCTTCTGGTGCTGTGCGTAGGGTTGCAGATCCCAGTAAGTACCTCGTTCGTCACAGCTGTGATTGCTGGTGTTAACTATGCGCAGGCAAGCTTGATGAAGAACTCAAGGCGGGATCTGGAGCAGACGCTCCTACGACCTACAGTAACACCAAGTTCACCGGTCTTCTTGGTGCACAATGGTGGCGCCGTCAACTAGCTGACACCAATGATGTTGTCGCCGTATCACCCGGTCTTATTCCCGGCACTGGCCTCGCGAAACAGATGGGTATCCAGGCTAACATGCCTGACGCCAAGTCTATCCCCGAAGGTGAGTAGCTTTTACGTGTCCATTCGTTGAGATGACTTTGCTGATGGAGATCCAGGTGCCTCGAGCGTGCTTGCTGCTCTTACACGAAGCGACTTCCCCGAGGACCCCGACCGCATCTTCTTGACTAGCTGGGGTGAGTGGTGGGAGAAGAGCGTCATTGAGAAGTCGACGGACAAGGCGCTACAGGATAAGTGGTGTCCCAGTAAGGAAGAAATTGAGAGAGATGCTGGTATCTCTTCTTAAGCGTGAAAAAGGAGCAGTAAATCTGAGGGAAGAATAGAAGGAGGTGTCTATTGTTTAGACGATCTTCTGGTAGTTACTGAGGCTCTAGATGGTATGGATGCCACTAAATCATACTATGAAACGGCGTCAAGCGGTTCCTGTCACTTCACGCGGCAGAGGCTTAGTCTAAGCCTTCGCGGTAGCACTTTAAGCTAGAGATGACGTTGTTAGAACCGATTTATAAATTAAGCTTAAATTGATGAGATTGTTGTTTCCACGATCGAAGCGGTTGAGGATGACGCACAATATGGAATGCATTGGTTAAGATAAGCTACTGAGACTATTAAAGCTTATGCTCGGTAGCTGGTCAACGTTCTCGGACCCGAGCTATTTAGAGTTGAATGATAATAAGAGCTATAATTGATGGATGGATGGAGTTGTCTCCCACCGGTTTGCTTGCTTGGCCCTGACAACAGTATACTGTGTGGTGTGTTGGATAGATGGTTCGACTGCGAGTTGCAGAGTTGAATTGTGTTGACACGAGTCTGTAAAAGGATAGTGCTGTCAACAACGTTATGAGAACATCTAAGTCGTCTAGATATTGATGAAATGGCAAGGGTCGAGACATCTAACCGCTGATTAGTTCTGAGACACTCGCACTCGGATCCTTCAATATTACAAAAATGCCACCCATCAATATCAAGCTGTCATCGCACTCAAAATGACGACAAATCTCGAATGGCTTTCCTCAAAACGCTCTAGTTCAACCATTCCTCGAAAGGATTTCTCGAACAAGTTTAGTCTTTGATTCATCTACAGGGGTCGTCTTAGTTTCCGACCACTTTATTCACTGGACTTGCGACAGCTTGATTGGGTGGTGCCTCGCATTCGCATCCGTCACAGGGCTGAAGGGTGAGAATCGAGTCTTGGCGTTTGTTTAGCGAGTGCGAATGCATGAGTAGAGTCAAGATCGATTGGGCATTCTGTTTCGAGGTGGCAGTGTCGATATGCATCGAGTAGCTGTAGGATCAGCCACTGGGAACAAGGACTTATGGAAGTAAAGAATAAATACTTGAGGACCTCGTTCGTTCTCAAGTTCAGTCAGCCAGCCACCCATCAAGTTAAATTCTGAGGTGAGACGGTTAAAGCAAACAAGACTCATATCGAAAGGCCATTGCATTTTTAGCGCGCCCTCTCAACGAGACATTCAACTCATATTCGTATTTAATTACCTATCTGCTCTTTATACTGTACTAGTCCCTCTCAATATCAGCAACCTCGTCATCAGCAGTCATCATGTCAAGACAACCGCCCAACGGTCTTATTGTCTTTGGCCCAGACGCAAACTGCACTCTCGAACTTTGCCCCGTGGAATGGAGCGTCTACCAATACCGACCTTCGCTCGCAGCGAATATCACGTTCATCGTACTCTATGCCCTCGCCATGGGAACGCATATTGCTCTTGGAATACGCTGGAGACAGTGGTTTTACATGACGTTTATGATTCTCGGCTGCCTATTTGAGATTATTGGATATATTGGACGCATCATCCTGCACAACAATCCGTTCAACTTTGGGGGGTTCATGATACAGATTGTTTTCATCACCACCGGTCCTGTGTTTTATACGGCTGCTATCTATGTTACCCTGTCCAAGACGTAAGTTCCCACTTGTTGAACCACTGGCATTTCTAACTTGTACAGTATCAAGCATTTCGCCCCCGAAGTCTCCCGCTTTAGACCAGACCTCGTTTGGTGGATCTTTATCCCGGCCGATGTCATCTGCCTTGCTCTTCAAGGCACTGGCGGCGCTCTCTCGACCATCAGCCAAGGCTCCAGCCAGACAGGCATCGACGTCGCTTTGGCTGGTCTGTCGTTACAAGTTGTTATACTGGTTCTCTTCTGCGCCATCTTGGGAGACTACCTGTGGCGATACTTCCGCAGTGGATCTGCTGGTGCGCTGAGTAACCGCATGCGACTTTTCTTCGGTTTCGTAAGCGCTGCTGTTATCTTGATCCTTGCGCGATGCGCGTTCCGATGTTATGAGTTGAGTGAAGGATATCAAGATTCGGACCTCATTACGAACGAAGGTCTGTTCATTGGTCTTGAGGGAGTGTAAGTCGCCCATACCTTCAATCGTGTATGGAATTCGTGCTAATTATGATCTAGCCTCGTTGTCATTGCTGTATTCTGCCTTTGTATAGGACATCCAGGCCTTGTATTCACGGATGATGCCACCAGAAAGATCTCTGCATCGTCACAAAGCGATGTCGAGAAGTAGATGTCGAATTAAAAGTACTTGTTTCGTTTTCAGCATCCATGAGTACTAGGAAGGAGGATAGCCGTGGTCCGAATGTTCAATCATCACATGAAAACTTAGAATACTCCTTTTTTAATATATGCACTTATGGATAGAGAACTGTATGTATGTCGATTGTAGTTCCAATGTCAGTCAAGTAGTGTCCACCTCAAGTGAAAGAATATTAATTTGTCGAGGTACAGCGTAGCCCAAGTACATGTATGCAGTCAGGGAATAAAGACCATATTTTGCTAGAGGGATCGACGTATATACAGGGCATCCTTAGCTGGTTCCAGAGGCGGTTCAAGAATGGGAGAACGCTTTGACATAGCAAAGTTTTGTTCTAGTTCCTAGTTCGAGCCTTGGCCAACAAGTATACTAGAGTTGTATCGCAACGAACAGCGGGCTTCCGAACGGAGACCCCAAGGCCTGTTCTCACAAGTTGATAGAACAATGCTACACATAGGTCATTCTGACACAAAACTATTCACGTAGACCATGGATAAATTCGTTTTCTTGTAGACAAAAACCTTTATCCACTTGATAGCTAGCTATCTCGCTAGAAGCAAACAGTGCTCCAAAGACCAAAGATGGGGCGAAACCTCAACATCCAGATACCATTCCATCAGCACCCCATGGTTCTCCAGCAGTCCTTCGAGAGTTGTCGAGTCGATTATGAGTTCCACTAACTAGACCAGCATGCTCCGTGCCAAGCTGTGTCCTCAAATCTTGCCATCGCACTTGCACCAGCAGTTCTTCTCACAGTAAGGGTTCGATTTGCGACGGGCGAAACGACCGTTGGCATCACAAGTGTAGGTCCAGGGAGGGCTGTAGCACTTTCGGTACCAGAAGGTGCACTGGATACTACAAGCGGCCTTGCTGGCGACGGCCATCGGGACGGGCTCTTCGACGATCTTTGCCGCGGGTGACTCGATGGGCTTGTCGGAGGGCGCAGCGGCGACTGCTCCGACGAGCAAAAGAGCTAATAGATATATTGTTAGATGTACCGCTATTTTGTTACAGGTGTTCGAGAGCTTACCGATGGTAGAGATCTTCATGATGGTGAGTGTTTGATGAAGGCAAATGGGTAGCTTCAAGAGATGAATGTTCAGAGGGAAATAGAGGTGGAAGCGTAGATGAAAGTGGAAGGGCAGAGTGTTCTGATTCATTGAGGATGAGAAGGAAGGAAAGAGTAAGTTCGACGGGAAGGGGAGATGAATGCAGATTTATAGACCGCCAGGTTACTGGAGAGATAGTTGAGAGGCACTGCCTGTCACTGTCAGATCAGCGAAGCATCAGTCTTTGGCATCACTTGCCAGCACTGACACAAACTGGCAAGATTGCACGTTGAAACCAACTACCAGGAAATAAGTGAGGTCCTCTCCTCTTGATGCCATGTGTAACACAGCGAGGAGACCAAGTTTGGGCAAACATTATGGTGCAGGGTCCGAGAAAACGAGGGAGTAACGTCAAGTCATGATCTCTACGTAGTACAACAGAATTATTGGAATGGAATAACAAAGGATAATAGCTTGGAGGAACCAAATCCGGCGCTGAAAATAGATCTAGTAATTCTCGGTTCTATACATAGATACCCAAAGCTAAGAGCTGGATGGTAGTGCAACGGCCTAAGACAAGACGAGCGTCTTTGGCGACTGTCAATTCAGGGACTCGACATTTTGTCCTCGAATGAGAACTTCAAACAACTGAAACATTCACATGACTAGATGCTGATCAAGAAGAAAGTCATAAATAATAGTCCTCTTTTTATAGTCACGATAGGGCTTTTGTTCGCAGTCATCTGTATAACATAGCCTTATAGGCAGTAAGCGAATAACTAGACATATGGGGTTAGATCCATGGCAGAGAATAGTAGATACAAGTGATACATATACTTTGTAACAATTACGAACAAACAGCCGGAATCCCATCTACCAGATGGTAACTTGCAGCATATGTTCGAGGTACGCGGACCAGAACATCGAGTTTGTCCTGCACGTGAGGGATCAATAGCGTCGTCTTACGCGCATCTCTTATTAGGTTTGGCTTACCGAAAAAATAGATTGTAGGATTATATTGTATCAGTTTCATCGTCGTGTGTGGTGTTTCAACACAACTTTATTGTGCTGAACGCGTCAATCAGTGTTAGGACTAGATCCCGTTATCGATAGGCATTCAAGCAAAAGAAAAAGAGTTAAGAAGGGAACTGCCGTAATATAGGTTCCATGGAAAGTGGCCCTTCTAAAAACATTCATCTTATCTCGATCAATCCCACTCTGCGATCTCATTGATGTAACCAACAGAAACACCATGTACGTCTGGTCCTATCAGTGTCAAAATAGTGTCATTGTCCATATATGGCCATCTTTGAATTCTTCCGGCTTCAAATGAATCACCAATCCCTACGAAACCACCATTTATCAACTCAACATCAAACAATAACACAATGACAACCCGATCAACACTCGATATCATCGACTTCATCGGTCCACCAAACGGGTCTCGATTTCCTCTTCGGGTCTAACTCGACCGTTTCTCAACGTCTCTACCCCAGTCGTTGACCTAAACATCCCTGCAGCACGCGCTCCAGTCTGTTATATGTTAAATTAAACGGATGGTGAACTTTGTCTCAGCCCTACTGAAACCACCTCGAGCTGACAAGTTTTCAACATGAGAATGAGATTGCCTGTGCCGGGTTCCGAAAAACCTGCTCAATGGATGTTGGTTATTAATGAGGTGGTTTCGCCCTTTTGGCTTTTCTTCCTCTCTGAAGCTCGACACTACTCTTCTCTGGTTTCGACAGTTACACATTCCTTCTCGAGAATCTAGACGATCTCGTTCATTCATTCAAACACACTCATTCTTTTGAACATATCCCCTGCTCTTTCGTTTCTTGGCAAGTCCCAAGTCGAGCCTTTTCACACCCGTTTTTGAACATCTGAAACTCGTCGCGTCGATCACCATGAAGTTCCTTCTTCCCGTTCTGCTTGCTGCTCCCGCTGTTATGGGCCGAGCTTGCAAGGCTCCCCAGCCCAGTGCCGATGCATCTATTCCAGTCTACTCGGCTCCCGAGGCTGCCTCTGTCGTCGCCCACAAGGCTCCTGTTTACACCACTCTTGCTACTCATGTAGCTGCTTCCAGCAAGCCTACCGAGGCTGCATCTCAAGTCAAGGCTGTTACCAAGTCTAAGACTAAGTCTAAGGCCAAGACTCAGTCCAAGTCCAAGCCCAAGTCCCAGGCCAAGCCTAAGACACAGTCCCAGTCCCAGTCTAAGGCTGTTGGCAGTGGTGCATCCGTCTCTGGCTCGTCTACCTTTTACGGTGGTAACCTCTCCGGCGGAAACTGCATGTTCACCACTTATACTCTTCCCGCTGGTATCATGGGAACTGCCTTTTCTGGTCAAAAGTGGGACGACGCCGCCAACTGCGGTGCCTGCATTGAAGTCACCGGTCCTTCTGGAACCATCAAGGCCATGGTAAGCATTATCCTAGCTATCTTACCAAATACAGTAACTAACTTATCCAGATTGTCGACAAGTGTCCCGAGTGCGATGCCGGCCATCTCGATCTCTTCCCTGACGCATTCAAGGCCGTCGGCGGCACAGACGGTATAGTCAAGACCTCTTACAAGTTTGTCGAGTGTGGCATCACCACTCCTCTTGTGCTTCACAACAAGTCGGGTACTTCGGCCAACTGGTTCTCCATCCAAGTTGTCAACGCCAACGAGCCTGTCAAGAGCGTTGAGGTCTCTGTTGATGGCGGCAAGACCTGGGCCAAGACTGAACGTCAGGACTACAACTTCTTTGAGAACCCTTCCGGATTTGGTAAGGAATCTGTTGACGTTAAGATTACTAGCAGCACTGGCAAGACCGTTGTTGTTAACAACGTCGGTGTGGCTACTGGTGCTCAGTACAAGGCCAAGTCCAACTTTTAAGGAATTGGCCTTCAGAATGCTTTCGTCTAACATGAGGCGGGCTGAACTCGTGTGCTCAAATACTTGGAGCTGAGGCATGGGTTGAGTAGCTGGCTGTTTGGCGAATGGGCCTCATCAAACCTTGTACATGGATACTAAGGGCCATGCCGCTTATTGATGACGGAGCAAGTGGTGCAGATTGATCTTCATGTAAATAATTGGAAGGGGTGTCACTCCGATGTTCATACCTCAAGAAACATAGGCCAAATATGGGCTTTCAAAACCGCATGAGAGCCTAAGGTTGACATGGGCACCAGTGATCTTCAAGCTGTAGAGTGTGAATACTTTGAAGGTAATAACGAGTTTTATGTCACCACCTATACCAAGCTACACTGATACTACACTCGTTTTATCTCCACAAGGTGGTAGTTGTTTTAAGAGTATGCAAGTGTAACTTGATCTGATCGTTCTAATTGTGTCAGATGGGCTTGTCATGCTCTTGGCTGATCCATTGGTGACTGAATTATCCGGGGTTGATCGACGAATAACACGTGGTTTATGGATAAAGGGATGACCTCTGGACTCGGCCAATCTGAGGTGAGCCTGTATACCTTTCCATTGAAGCTGGAAAGATGGTAGCTTTGTTGCAGCAAGACATGTGACGTTTTTCATATCAGAGAATGACCGAACTTGTATCGTCGGTAGGATAGTCAGCAGTCATGTTGCAGCACGTCTTTAAACAAGACTGGGTTAGAAGTAGTAGCTGATTCATGTGTTGTGTACTTGACTTGCTGATGTATGTAAATCCGGCTGGGCCCGAACAAGGACCCAACGGTGGACCAACACCAAGACTTCTCATGCATCGATGATACAGCATACTGATACCAGGGTCTGCTAAGCCTCATCTCCATCAATTTGCCCGCCAATACAATGTTCTACGTTTGCTGTCAATTCAACCTTTTGTCGCTAAACATACCCTTAAGAGTAAGGTTGGGGTAAAAACGGTAGTAGGATTTGGGACATGATATAATCCAAGCATTTACCTCCAACCAAGGTCAGCAAGAAAACAGGGAACCAGAAAGATTCAACTGGTGTTGGAATTCTCGGTGTATCTCTCTTTTGTATTTTGCCTAAATGCAAGTGCAATTGTCATTTGCAAGTCCACGCAATATTCCGCCAAGGCGGGAGTTTGACCTAGAGGGGATGAATAAGGTAATGATCGGAGGGGCCTAACAACACAACCCTGGAACTTGGGCTCCTATTGCACCAGCCAGTATCGTCACTAGGGAAGATATCTCTGGTTATGTAAGACTCGTCTCAGAGTTGATGAGTTGGGAGTATTTCTTCAAGAAGAAGCCAAGAGAGATGAGGTCTTGGTACACGACTAATGGACAGCGGAACCAACCAACCAACGACATGACATGATGCCTCGCCATCAGTCATACAAGATGACATTTTTATCTCTGATTGACTCCTTGACCGTTTTCTCAAACAAAAGCTTTGTCCTCTCCTTGACATATTCATAGCCATAGACGAATAACATAGCATAGGTAGAGAAGAGTAAAATAGTCGACCCTTGAAATGTCCACATTTTTACCCCGAATAATTTGGGGAATTTGGGGGGAAGAATTCGGGGGAATGGAGAAGCTTTTCGGGCCTTTCCCCACAGGCGCCGCTGATGACATACAACAACCAAATATCTTGGCCAAGATTTTGCCAGTTACAATACCACTTGGACAAGTATTCCCAGCCCCTGATGCATCAGGGAAGATATAGGGACTTTTGACAAGCGAGTCGAGTAAAAGAAAAGGCCTCATAAGCCGTAACATCAGTCAGGAACCTTAGACATAAATCAAGGGACAAAAACACAGTGGAGCGTATGTACCTTGAACAGAGCACGGAAACAAAAGAACGACGATCATTGCTATTCTCCTTGGCAACAACAGAACTTGTCTACCGTTAGTTTATCGAAATTCGCGCATGCGCTCCAATCAATGTCCAACAAACAATCACCCAAGACTTTCTAGAGAAATTCGAAAAGAAATTCATAGTATTCCTCAAGTAAATCCAGCTCGGCAATGGCGCTCCTCACCGGCAAACAAGGTACTCTAGGGTGACATTGCATGAGACACCCTTGTTCAGAAATGATATCATCACCGGGAATACCCTCTTGCTTGCTTCTCGCGGAGCCGCTCAAACTTCCGCCTAGGCAACGGCCAACTTGGTGATATTGTTGTGATTCGGCGATGAGTTCTTTATACGAGACTGTGCGTGTTTGGGAAAGTATCTTGGTTGTAGCCAAAATCTGGAAGAGATAGTTACATCTCAATGTGCTGAAATAATATGATGATTAAATATTCACGATCTTATGATGAAATTAACCTCAAAGCTATATTGGTTAAGGAATCAATAACACACGAGTAGTCGTCTCGCCTCAAGCCCAATCCCAATCCACGCCACATGCCGCAAACCCAAGAACCCGCCAAGAATTCTGCCCCTAGAACTCGGACTCTAACGTTAACTAGGTACGAACAGTAACATCTCAAGCGACGATCCTCCCCATGGGCAACCGAAACGTTCCCTCCACAGAGTTGCATGACGTTGGACCTCGGACCCATCGAAATCGCAAAACATCACTCGCGCGCTTCTAATACATTCTCCACGCTCATCCTTGCTTAACCTCATAGGCAGTTTGAGTTGGAACAAGTTCAAGTTCAAGTTGGGGTATGATCTTTATATAAAGACTGCTGAGCGCAACTCTTTGTGAGTTTTTGAAAAGCTTTTGGATTTGACAGACTACTTTGTTTGTGTTTCCTTGATCAAGCTCGTCACCATGTATCGAATTTGGAACATTTACGGTATGTTATTTTGCCTCTTATTCATTGAGATGATTGGTTTCTATGTTACAATGATGATGTTGACTAACACATCTCAGCGCTCGCCGCCTTTGGCACCATCGGCGGTATGCTATTCGGTTTCGACATTAGCTCCATGAGCGCCTGGATCGGCTCGGATCAGTATCTCGACTACTTCAACTCTCCCGGTTCAACAGAACAGGGTGGTATTACAGCTTCCATGTCGGCAGGATCCTTCGTCGGTGCCCTCGCTGCCGGAGCTATTGCTGATCGTCTGGGTCGTCGAAAGGCGCTCATGATTGCTTGTGGCTTCTGGATCGTCGGTTCTGTTCTGCAGTGCTCTGCGCAAAATGTTGCCCATCTTATTGTTGGCCGTGTCGTCAGCGGTGTTGCTGTCGGTATCACTAGTTCGCAGGTTCTGGTATACCTTGCTGAGCTGGCGCCCTCGCAAATTCGAGGACGTATTGTCGGTATTCAGCAGTGGGCTATTGAATGGGGTATGTTGTTCACATCCCAATACCAGTGTCATCGACTAACCTAGTTCAGGTATTCTCATCATGTATCTCATATCCTATGGCTGCTCCGTCTCAGTCGATGGTCCCGCTGCCTTCCGCATCGCCTGGGGTGTCCAAGCTGTCCCTGGATTCATCCTTCTTGCCTCCCTCTTCTTCTTCCCCGAGTCACCCCGATGGCTCGCCCAGCACGACCGATGGGAGGAGGCTCACTTCAACCTTGCTCACCTTCACGCCGGTGGTGACCTCGACAGCCCAGTCGTCCTCGCCGAGATGGAAGAGGTTCGCGAAGCTGTTCGCATCGCCAACGAGTCCAAGGATATTGGTTACCTCGGTCTCTTTGCCCCTGGTATCTGGAAGCGAACCGTTGTTGGTGTCAGTGTCCAGATCTGGCAGCAGTTGCTGTAAGTTTATTCCTCAACAACATCAATGTGTGATTGATGCTAACACGGATTTAGGGGTGGAAATGTCATGCTTTACTACCTTGTCTACATCTTCAACATGGCTGGCATGACTGGTAACGCCGCTCTTACGTCTTCGATTGTTCAATATGTTATCTTCCTCGTCACTACCATTGTCGTCCTACTTTTCATCGATCGTGTGGGTCGTCGACCACTCCTCATCAGCGGAGCTTTGATCTGTGGTGTTCTGCACTTTACTAGCGGAGCTGTCATGGCTGTCCACGGCTACCCAGTCGATGGCATTGCTGGTAAGTTATTCCATGGTCTACAAGGTACCATATAAATACTAACAGTTACAAGGCAACGATATCCTGACCTGGGCTATCAAAGGAGCTCCCGCCAAGGCTGTCATTGCTTTGGCTTACATCTTCGTCGGAGTCTACGGTCTTACCTGGGCACCCGTCGCCTGGATTTACGCCAGTGAAGTTTTCCCTCTCAAGTATCGAGCCAAGGGTGTCGGTCTCGCTGCCTCTGGTAACTGGATGTAAGTAACCCTTGTCCAAAGTGCCACTTTTCATTGGTACTAACATTACTCGCCTAGCTTCAACCTCGCTCTGGCCTTCTTCGTGCCTCCATCGTTCACCAACATTCAATGGCAGACTTATATGATCTTCGGCACATTCTGTATCGTCATGACCATCCACGCCTTCTTCACATACCCCGAGACCGCTCGCAAGACCCTTGAGGAGATTGAGGCCCTGTTTGATAGCAATGTTCCTGCCTGGCGAACCTCAAAGGCTAGCGGTAACTTTGGAGACAGGGTTGAGGCTGCTCAGCGCAAGGGTGGATACAAGGGAGACATTGATGGTCGGGAGACGACACATGCTGAGACAGCATAGGTGTTATGCTGTAGTCTGATGATGTATTGTATAAGTTACAGAGTTCGTATATACCCATTTACCACATTTTATATCACCACTGGGTGTTCCGATGCCGTCACACACTTCTCCGGTTTAAAGATTAATGGAGGTTACTTGGTACCCAATGTCAAGGTGCACGAATGTTGGCTGTCTCTGAGAAAGGCAATGTTGCGTTGTGTTTACCAAGTTTCGAACTCGTAATGGACTTTTACTTTTACTACAATATTAAATACGGGTTAATGTGAAAGCTCTTCAAGAAGCAACTACCTATTTTTAGTGAGTATTTTCCACGTTTATGTCAACTCGCTGTTGTGAGGCATCATCTCTAACGCTCTTTTCGTGCCTAGATCTCCTTCCCCTCTATTTCTCTCACAACCAACAGCAAGCTGTTCCTTCCTACAAAAGTGCCAACAAGGGTTGCATGTCTTCTACCTGGATTCCCATGGAGTTTGATTTCCTCCACGAAATTCTTCTCTTTTCTACGTGCCTCTGTACTGCAGCCTCCAGCGCCGAGGTGCTATTCAAATCATACTCGAGGACCTATTTGGTAGGTATCACTTACGTATGTTTGCCGACTTTGGGGCGCCAACAGTTGAATCCTGCATATTTTGACCTATACTGACCTTCCCTTCCAAGCCAAATGACCGTCTTTACTTCCCTCCGTCTGCCGAATGTTACCAGTCATTCGCAATACCGTATGCAGCCAATGATGAGGGGATCATGAAGCCTTTTGTCAGAAGAAAAGGTTTTACGGATGCTACGTCGGCAGCATAATTGCATCAACTTATGACATATCCTACAAAGTTTAAGTACATCTCCACGAACCGCCAAGGAGCATCAAATCCTTCATGCATAGGCCAGTAAGTGGCTGGCCCGCGTTCAGGCGAAAAAGTTCCCCATTATATTACTGCCAAAACTAGCCTTCAATCAAATGAACCAATTTGGTGAACGAGATGGCCGCTCGCGAGTTCCAGGGATCATCTTTGGTATGCGAGCTGAAAAGTCACTTGATGTGCATGTAGTGTTTATTAACCAAGACAGACACCCGCAAGCAAACGAGCAACATCTTCGGTTATCTCAATGCGTATTGCGACCGATCACGGAGCCCACCTATATCAGATCACCAGAATCTATAGCCGAATGATGTCAAATGCCGACCTTATCCTTGCCCGGAATCTTCGGCCGAATCAACCGGCTCCGGAGCAATATCCTCACCTCGACATGACCGCGTTTCGGGCTCCATAAGCAAAGGAGTTTCGGTCAACGGTCGGCCGCTCAAATTACTGGGCCCGAGGCTTACGGCTACTATCATGAAACAAGACGATTCGAAATCAATCGAAGGATTGAGATGTATCACATGAATTGAACGCCTCATCCGACCTTGGCGCATTAGACTTCAACGCTCCGACAGATTTTCAAGGTTCCTGCAACGTTTCCATCGGCGCGAGGGTACCAATGCAGAAGATACGAGGCACGAATCGTAAAAAAGGATTCATGACGAACCAAAAAGTTCCGGGTCTGCATCAACAAAATCCTACGTTGAGTTAAAATCAAGGCCCCAATTACCCCTCTGGTAGACTAGAACCGAGCCTCGGCACTCTAATTAGTGATTACTGTACAACCCGGACATGTTGCCTTTCTTCAGAGCTGAAAGCCTCATCGCTGTACCTTGTCCTTACCCCATCAAAATGGACGCCCGGGCTCTAAACATGTCGATCCCCGAAAACACCGGTGCCGAATGACACCCTGAATGGCCCGGGGATATATCCTTATGGGAATAGCGTCCGTCCCGGTGGCGGGATAGTGTCAGAGCTAGTTTTGCTTTCAGAAGGCATCATAGGCTTCCTAATCCTTCTTCCGGGTCTACAAACGGAGATAACAACCCCAGATAGACAAGACACGCCGATTAATAATTGCGGGTTTGGCGTTTAAGGGAGGGTCTAACGTTGGTTAACGTACCGTAGTTCAGTCGGCAGTCTAAAGAATCAGTACATAAAGGCTAGGACCCATCAACTAATCGACTGTCGTACTACCTAGATCTTTGTTTAATCAGAAACCGAGTTCCTCAGAAAGCGATCGTGATACGCTCCTTCCTACGCCTTGAATAACAACACTCAACTCAATTCAAACAGGTATAAAAGTCCCCATCGGATCGATCTACTGTCCCACAGCATCTTCAGATCGAGACACAGTATTCCCATCTGTTGCTCCACACGAAACACCGTAATTAGAGCTTTAAAAAAAAAACACAAAAACTAACTCAGATATCAGCTCCTTCACAGTTTCACAATGGCTCGCGATAACCTTGAGATCGTGCTCGCTGAGCGTCCTACCACCGATATCATTCCTGGCCGCACCTTTACTCAGAAGCACGGCAAGGCACCCACACCAGCCGATCTCCAGGATGGACAGATCCTTGTCGAGACTCTCTACCTGTCTCTAGACCCTGCCATGCGAGGCTGGCTCCGAGGTAGATGCCGCTGACTTTTTATCTACATCATCAATCACTAACAGAATGTCTTAGACATGCGATCTTACCTCCCTCCCGTTCAGATCGGCGAGACCATGCGTGGATCATGCGCCTGCCGCGTTCTCGCTTCTAAGAGCAAGCTCGCCAAGGAGGGCGACATTGTCGCTGCCACTCCCGGCTGGACTGAGTTCGCTATTGTCCCTGAAGGTCGTTTCGAGCCTGCCTCCTACTACCCTGGTGTTCAAGACCCTAAGGACATGCTTTCTGCCCTCGGTATGACCAGTCTTACTGCCTGGGTCGGCATGTCCAAGATTGCCGACCCCCAGCCTGGCGAGCTTGTCGTTGTTTCCGGCGCTGCTGGTGCTACCGGCAGTGTTGCTGGCCAAATCGCCAAGCTCAAGGGCGCTACAGTCGTCGGTATTGCTGGCGGTGAGGAGAAGTGCAAGTGGCTCACTGAGGAGCTCGGCTTCGATGTTGCTCTTAACTATAAGGCCGATGACTTTAAGGAGAAGTTCAACGAGGCAACCAAGAACTACATTGATGTCTACTACGACAACGGTAAGTTCTACCCAGCATTTGCAAAAGTACATAACTAACATGTCTCAGTCGGTGGTGATATCCTCGACATGTGTCTCATGCGAGCCAAGGAGCACGCCCGCTTCATTGAGTGCGGTCTCGTCAGCCAGTACAACGCCGCCAAGCCCCAAGGACCCCGAGCATTCTCCCAGATCGTCACCATGCGCATCAAGATGCAGGGTTTCATCGTGCTCGACCACGTCAAGGACTTTGCTACCGCTCGTGGTGAGCTGGCTAAGTGGATGGCTGAGGGCAAGCTCAAGAAGACCGAGACCGTCATTCGTGGCGGTCTCAAGGTCGCCGAGCAGGCCCTTGTGGACTTGTACAAGGGTATCAACACGGGTAAGCTGATTGTTGAGATTAAGAACCACAACGAGACACCTTCCAAGTTGTAAGGTGGTATGAAAGGGGAATCGAAGGGATAAGTTATATAGATGGGCTTTGGTTGCTGCTTACGATAGATACCTTACGTATATAATGATTATACCATGACATTTTGAGAGAGCCTTTTCGATGATTAGATTCGGACAGTCCTGATCTGTCACTGTCGCAACCTTGCTGCTGGCCGGTGCTTTGATGAGTGTACTGTACTACTTGATGGCCTATCCGTCTACCTTGGTATTACTTTTGCATTTAAGACACACATTGTCTCAAGGTGAATCAGTAAACGTAGCGGAAATAAGGGTTCTCCTTATCCGTTAAGTCCTGAAAGGCCAACTTCGCTCGCTCGCTCTCATCTTCTAGACCAAGGGCATCCCTTCTCTTATTCTCGTTACGAAGTACAAAGTACAACGTGGTCGATGCAAGAATGCAGATAATATAGCTATTCGAAGTCAGGTCACAGATAAACTCAGTGCAAGCAAGACTTAACTTACCAGATAATTAAGCCCAGCCACAGAGCCGGATAATGGTCCTTCTTCGTCTGACTCCAAACAAGCTGAGGTCCAACAATGTTTCCAACGCAATATGCCACAAAGATTGTAGCCGCCATGAAACTCTTCTTCGTGTGACCAGCAACATTGGACATGCCGATCGTGATGATAAGACTCACGGTACCGCCAAAGAAACCAGTGATGGAATACCCAACCACAGGGGCAGCAGCACGATACGACCATTCGCTCTTCCAGATGATGGCGCAGCCCGCGATGACAGGAAGGCATGTAAAGATGAGCATGAAGATCCGGATGTTATTGAATTTGGATCCCAGCCAGCCTGTTAGGAGAATGACGATGAAACACAGCCCGCCGAGAGGAAACTGGAATAAAATAGAGTGAAGTGTGCTCCAGCCAAATGTCGACACAATCAGAGGTCCAAAACCACTAACGGCACCATTGACAGTATACGCTAACGCCATCATCAGAGCAATAAGCCAGATCTTGACATCCAGGATAGCTTCTTTCACCTGCGATCCCTTGAACTTGGTACATCGCACACCAGTCTGTCCATGCCTCAGACGCTCCACGGCCGCGAATCTTTCTTCAGAAGTGAGAAACCAGGCTGAAACAGGCGAATTCGGCATGACGAAGCAGAACAGTCCAAACAAGCATGTCAGCGATCCAGCCAGGAGGTAAATGTACTGCCACCTCTTTAGTCCTCCGCCGGTGATTTGCGCAAAGCCATAATTCAGCGCTCCGCCAATAATGGTAAATATCCCTGTTGACGAGAACCACCAGCTCTGCCGCAGCGACTGCTCAGCCTGGGTGTAGTACCCCGAGACGATGCACATGAAACCAGTGGGGATAATACTCTCTACAAAGCCGAGAAAGAAGCGCTGCACGTAGAGACCTTTGTAGGATGTTACTGCGGCGGTGAGCATGCATATGGCTGCCCAAACGATCACCACGCCACCTAGTACACGGCCGATGTTGAAGCGCTGCAGGGCAAATGTCATGGGGTATAAACCTGCTAGCATGCCAAAGTAGAAGAGTGAAGTGGCCCAGCTGAGACGACGCGTGTCGACGGTTGGTGGTGTGGTTGAGGCGTCGACGACGGTGAGGTCGAGATCTGTTGTCATGCCGAAGAGAACGGCTGAGCCTAGAATGGCTTTGTCGTAGTAAACGAGACCATCTGTTCACGTTTTAGTGAGTGGTCAAAAAGGATGATGAGAGAACGTACAGCCGACGATCATGGCGGGTATGAGAAACATATCAATCTTTCTTACCGCGCGAGCAGCGACGATTGGATCAATGGCATGTTGTTCCTCGCCCACCATGGCAATAGCTTCATCTCTGTTTCCCATTGTAGGTTGCGCAGTTTCATCTGCATGGTTCTCTTGGGCTCCCATCGTAGCGATATCGGAGGATCGAGATATGGTGCTGTAGCAGACACAATGGACAGACAACACAAAAAGAATAACTGGTTAAAGCATTGGCTATTATTTATTGATTTTTAGCGAAAGATATCCTGGCCAAGTAAATGATTATCATATGATGGCATCATCCTTCATGAGCGAATTTTGTTGACTTGACTTATCGTTGTAACCTTCGATAGCCGTTTTAAGCCTCAGTGCATGTAAGCACCCTTGTAGTTCGTTGAGCTAAAGTAAACTACAGAGTTTTCTCTGCGTCGCTAGTTTAATTGTTCTAGACTTTTGGTATGGATGTGAACCGGGATTAATTCGAATTGGTTCGTGGGGGTTATTTGTCGGTCGATTGGTTGGTGGTGAGATTTTGTTATATCTGGTTATGAATCATCTGTAATTTGTCGCCTGAGCCAAGACGGCCCGTTTGAGATAGCTTGTCTTGGTACAGTTGTAACTAGAATGTAACGGTGTTCATCACTTCATAACTATAGAGCAGGCAGTCTCTGGTCGATGCACGTCAATACTGCTCGAATTCATCAAACTGGCTAAGCCAGGTGTACCATACATGTCTATAAGCCAACCTGTAATGCCTATCGCCCTAACGCCTGGCTATGTCCAACAATTCTTTCTGGAAATTGTCATGCGGTATCAAATCAAAAGATTCTCTTGATACTAGGTCCAACCCATTGCACTTCCGTGCAATTCCTGTTATTTCTCCATTGCGCGATCCTGTCTGTCAACCAGCCTGACTTGAAGTCCACCCATCGATCCTTACGATCTGGTGGTGGTGGAATGACATTGCCCTTGTCGTCTTTAATCTCGGGCTCGACGATCTTCTCTGGTTGTCTAGGGTCGCCAACACGGAAAGATCGTGAGAGAACACACTTTTGTTCGTCTCGTCCTCGCCAGTTGTACTGAAGACAATCGGTGCTTTCCTTACAGTACTTGCCGCAAGCTTCGAAAGAATCAATTTTTGCTTCAGGCGGTGCGACCCAAAAATCCCATTTCCCATTATCCCAGTTGTCGGCAACTTCGCGATCGCCCGGGTGGTGAACCTTCCAAACATCAGAGTAAAGTAATGGGCGCTGATGAAAGTTAGCATGTGAAACAACTCTGCCAGAAATCGGCTTACCCCCAACTGTCGTTGACCAAACTCCCACCGCCAAACTTTAGTCATGTCCTCCGGCCGCGTCTTGTGTAGCGTCATGACAGGTTGACACCAGTACTTGTCACTGAACGGGATGCTATGCAGTGGATGCGGGTTGAACAACGGCCAATATCCCCGCAACGGCACACTGACGTTCCACAAAGCCCAGCCCGTTACGCTGTCACCGCAGCAATCGTCCCGTAGCATGGGAAGCCACTTCTCCGTGACCGGAGGTTCAACGTACTGTCCGTACGGGGTGGTCTTACGAACCAGGAGTGCCTTCATCGCACCGCGGCTGAGCACAAAACCCGGCCCGCCGTTCGCGAACCATGTCTTGATGTCTTGTTTGACGTCGTGTCTACCGGGTGACGGAGAACCCATGTACAACGGCGCATCGGGGTCGAAGGTTTGGAGGAAGCGGAAGGCGTTGTCCCAGAAGACGTAGCTGTAGAGAAAGATATTAGAGGTTTGTAACGGCATGATTTTGAGAGTATGGCAAACCCACGTATCGGTCTCGAAGAAAAAGTAAAAGTCCTTGTTGGGCTTCATCCTCCATGCTCGTTCGATCATGGGAAGAAACTTGAACTTGTCCATTCTCCAGCCTTTTATGCGTGCAGTCGCCTCTTTGTCCACGTCCAGAGTTTTGTTTTCTCGCATGTCCTTCTGCCATAGATAATTGACAAAATCGGGGTTATCGTGGTAGTAGATGGATGGCAAATCGGCGAGGACATCGATCGCTTCGTGGCCGTAAACGTCGTCGTTGTCAAGATCTGAGAAAACCAGCAACTCGTCCTTTTCGAAGCACGCACTGACACTGTCGAATTGGGCGTCGAGTTTGTCTTTCGTATCAGCGTGGCCCATCTTCAGAACGGGCTGGATGGACTGCAGCAAATGCTTGGGAAAGGTACGGCAAAGGTCTTGTGTCGTCTTGCCAGCAGGATCGACGGATACGGGGCGGAAGTAGCTCGTCGTCGAGAAGGAGTAATATTCGGATACGCCATAACTGCCGTGGATAACTCCCCAAAAGACAAGAATGAGGAAGATTATGGTACAGAGGCCGGCGATAGCCATGCGGCTGAAGCGTTTGTTGAGCATCAGTCGCCGGCTGGACGAAGACCAGACTGAAGGCATTGCAGCTGGTGATCAAACATGGCACTCGGGGCCTTTTTCTAGTGAGAAGTGCCTGTCAATCAACTTGAGTTGATATGGTGTCGCAAGCTAGAAGAGACATTCACGATGGAGAACGGGAACAAGGATACATTATTTCGTGGTCTCCAACCAGGGGTGACGCAGCTGTCTTAGGGGTAGAGGTCCACTAAAAGCAGCCCCCCCTGTGGTGCGGAAACGGACTCATGATGGATGTTCTGGGCTAGAACGAGTCTCGAAATTTTCCTTAGCGGCATTCCAATTTAGACATGAAGAGAGTAAAAAGAAAGTACAAGACAGTCGGGAGGTTTAAGCTTATAACCAAGGTTTTTCTGTGCCGAATTCAAAGGCGTACAAGTTCGAACAAAACGTCACCGTTGAACTCAACGACATGGACGAGACAGAGAATAGGGTAGGTAGCCTCAGATGATCCGAGTGCTCCAGTCATTAGAATGAACCAGAACCTAGAAAATGTCCGTAGCCTTGGTTACCTACAAGTTTCTTTTGTTTCTGCTTTATTGTTAACGTACCTAAACTAAGTTTCAGATTCAAAATGAATTACAGTAGTCTGAAAGGTCCAGTGATAGCTTTAACGCTACATGTTATCCAGGGTGAGAGATAGCATACGCTCAAAACTTTATGAGCTTTAGTGGTGCTGAATGAGATGAGAGTACCACACACTACCTATCTTCTTGACAACCTGATGGCAACTAGGTTTTGATAAAATACTGTAGAACAACACATCTAGCTGCATGTGGCTGCTGCTGTTTGGAGGATACAGCGCATAGTCTCATAAGAGGCTGCGACAACAGCATAAGCCCAGATGCATCTTTCCAGCCACTTCTCGTATTCAATATTCTTAAAAAATTTCACATGCGAATTAGCGATAAAAAGGAAGTTCAACAATAATTCAATTTATTTCTGCAGTTTTGTTTCGCCAAGGAACTTGCCGTCATTTGTTTCTTCTCTCAGCCATGACGTCTTGTGATATGAACGTCTTGCTTCAGTCCTTGTGACGTTGGGCCAGCAGGACGTCGAGCTATATAAGCTCTAGCAATCGAAAGAAACCCAATGTGTTTATCGAGAATCAGTTTCGCATATCAAAAGTCGACATGCCTCATAAAAGTCGGCATGCCTCATAAAATTCACCCTGACGCAGATAACCCGTTCATTGAGCCTCCGTCCCATGAAGGTCTTAAAGCCATCAAGTTTCCACCGCCATATACAGGAACGCCCTGGAAAATCTTCATATCTGATGTAAAACTCTTCTTCGAGAACTTGTTCTATCTCCCTTACCTCTTTATTCCCCTCTATCCGTGGCGATCTGGAGCGCTATGTGAACTATACCCTTCATCAGAGAATCTTGCAGATATTGCTCTTCATGTTATTCTTGCTGTAGCACAACTGGGCTTTCTGGTATCGCTTTTCACCTTGGCATTCCTCCCAACTTTTACCTATGTTGGGTATGTTGCCGTCTGCTTGGCACTCAACCAACTTGTTTGTTGGCATTTCAACAGAGGCATCCCTCGGAGTGGGTTGAAGTCCACGGAAGATGCCTTTTCTCAAAGCTGGCTTCGGCACGATGATGAAGCATGGATATTCCTCAACGGTATCTGTGTGGGGTGAGTTTTGGAAACAACTCCATTCTCCAAACAGCTAACGACGAGTATTTAGTCAGAACTGGTTCCAGAAGAACATTGATCGCATTTCACGAACCTTTCATAGACCAGTAATCGGTATTCACAACAGAACGTAAGGACAACCCCCAATACCGCCATCGAAATATCCTAACACCTCCAGTGCCGGTGTCGTCTTTGACCTCATCCAATGTTTGATTCAGCGTGCCCTTCTCTACGCAACGCAAGACGTCAGAGAATGCTACGTCCTTGTCAAAGAGGCCCTCCTAGACGACCAAAAGAAGAAAGTCATCTTCATACTGCACTCTCAAGGTGGAATCGAAGGCGGTATGATCATAGACTGGCTTCTCGACGAAATGCCCCTCGACACGCTTCAAAAACTCGAAGTCTACACTTTTGGAAATCTCGCGAACCACTTTAGCAATCCATGCCGCGGTAACGACCCAAGCTCGCCTGTTATTCCGCATATAGAGCACTACGCCAACGAGAAAGATTTCGCGTGTCGCTTCGGTGTACTCAACTTTACACGACACTACACCCAGAACGAAAACCGGTTTGCAGGAAAGGTGTTTATTAATCGAAGCGGAGGACATCAGCTGAATCAGCATTATCTCGATGACATGTTCCCGTTAGATGAAAGCCTTCGCCGAGCGCGAGAAGCACGAGAGGGGGGTTTTATGAACAAAAAGGTCCGCATCAGAAAGGACGAAACTATAAAGGAGACTACACGAGCGGAACTGCCTCAAGGTTTTGTGGTTACTTGGGATTCTGATGGGAAGAATGGGACCACTAGGCCAGATGAAGTTCCACGAATGGGTGATCTTAGTAGATTGTGGAAGTATCGTAATGGGCGTCTGCCTGACTCTTATAAGAGTGCTTTGGTCGATGATACTGAGAGGTAAGATGGGAGATGGCTGTAAATAAAACTCATTGCGCTTCGGCCCAGGTTTCATGATCTTATCACCGCGGATAAGAGATTATAGTTGAAAGCGTTAATTCTTGTCATAGTGCTGACGTTTACTTCTTGACATCTTAAGGATTATGCGCCCTGGTGTTCCTTGCCCTCATACTTCCCTCTCCCGATACCGTCCGAAACACTGAACTCGACGATATATTTTCGCCTATCATAACCCCATTCCCTTCACGTTGCTCATTTGCACCGTCTTCATACTCAAGACCTTTCGTGCCATTCCCAAACCTCTTCCTGACCCATGGCAACAGGTTATAGTATCCGCCGCATGCAAAAACACCACACCACAGTACAAACTCCGTCGCGTAAATAACGATCCCTAAAACATCCAACTCTGGCTGAAAGAACACCGAGACGAGCGAAAACACATCGCCAGCTGCATCAATGGCGACGAAAAGAAAGGATATACCTCGGACGGTTCGATGTGTCCAGATATCCCAATAATGCGTCAGCACCCCTGCTGCAAGAAGGGCTGCAGATAGAGAAGCCATGAGTATCAAAGGCCATTCTAAATCTCTAGATTTGGCAATGCGCAGGGCGATGATGAGAGAAGCTTGGATGCCGCCCATGACAGCTGCAATGGGAACAACGACAAGGAGGGAGCATGAAACACTCCATTTCTATCGTCCGTCAATTACTTGTATCATATAAAAAGGCATAATACTTACTCTCTCGTAGTAGTAGCATTGAATCCACGTAACAAGACTCAAAAAAGTCAATATCTGAGGTTGAATCCGCAGCGCAATGTTGAACTCCTTGACAATATTATAAACTCCTAAGGGAACGCCCGCCCACGCCCAGAGCATCATCATTGACGGCTGCAAGCCTGTTGCATTATGGCGGCGATAATTAACGATGATCTGAGGAATTAGCTACACAGCGTTAGTTGTGCTTGTCTTATATAGGTGGTGTTTACAAGTGACGAACTTGGATTGACCAACACACCTAGATAATGTTAGTGAATCCTTTTAATTGATAGCAAGGGAAGGAAAACACTTACAGCTCCTAATGTTCCGAGAACATTGGCAGCGATGGGAACATCCATTTTCTGATTGACAATACAAAGGTGCGAAAGATAGGCTTGAAGAAATTGGCTATCAAGACATTACTCAGAGCTTGGAAATAGTGAAGCAAGAAATTGACGCGTGCCAAGAATTGTTAGGCCACACTAGCAAAATTGGTGAGAATGCCTAACATCAACAACCACCCTACAGTTTACTAGGGTGTCGTTGTAATCAGAATCACAAAACTTCACAGCCATCATTTACAGGATTGCACATCGAATAGTAATTATTCATGGCCCTTAGTGAGGCCAACATAATATATTTTACATGACCGAAGCCTTGATCAAATAACCCATTTCACCATTTTCCCACCTGAACCAATAAAGTCCTTAGAAAGTCGTCTGCAACTTAGGATAATCCTTAGCCTGAACATGCAAGTCCGCATAAATGGCAGCTGACTGATCGTCAGCAAGGTGCTTCATGCGCTTCACATCATCATCTTCTAGATGCTCAAGGATCTTCTCCGGCTCTTCCTTGCCATCCTTCTGATCCTTTTTCTGAGGCTCAACAGCCTTCTCAATACCCTCTGACTCTCCGATGAACAGAATCTGGGCGTTGACATAATCGAAGTGGGCTGGCTTGGAGGGTAGCCAGCGAAGAGATCGGAACTCGTCGATGATTCTGGCCATGTTAGAATGAATTATCTAGGAAGAACGGGTATGTACTTACTCTTTGGGGAAACCAGGTCCTTCAGGCAATTGTGCGTTTTGAGGTCCTGGAAACTCAGGGTTCTTGGTGCTGATGATGAAGCTTCCCTTCTCCTTGAGACCCAATTCCTTCTGGACCTCATCTAGCTTCTCAGGCAGGGTAGTCAGGTAAGCCAAATGGCTCTCTCGACCCGTCGATGTAATGGCGTATACACCCTCACCGACAGGCTTAGCGGGTGGTGTGCGGCGTGTACCAGCAGACTTGGTATCGTACTCGTCCGCAGCCAAGAAATCTTTCTTGATCTCATCATACGAGACACCAGACTTTTCAACAAACACCATGTACTTCTCTTTTCCGCTCTCGGGGAGTGTTTTCTTGGGAAGAGCGAGGATGCGTGTGTTGCCAGCGTCAGCAATGGCACCATCGCCAAGACGGGCGTCCTTCGCGATGGGTCGCAGCATGATGAAGGATCGTGCAATGTCATCGACGCTCTCGGGATCCTCGAGGTTTACGCGACCGCGGATAAAGAAATAGATAATACCCTTCTCAAGGATGTTGGATGGGACATCAGGTTCTTCAGAAGGTTGAACGGCGTCTTCACCATTAGATTCTTTCTTGTCGCTAGACTTGGTGTTGTCTTCTTCTTGCTTCTCAATATTATCTTTCTCCTCTTTAGATTCGTCCTTCTTGTCATCTTTGTCTGATTTGATCACTACATCATCAAGAGTAGTTTGACCGTCCGTCTTGGTGCGCTTTGCATCAGGTGCCTCTTGTTCGATTTGATGCTTCTCGCCGGCCTTCTCGTCACCATTGGTCTGCTCAACGTTGTCGGGCTTGGAGTCAGTCATTTTAGGCAAATATTGGCGGTTTGAAAGACACAATTGATGAATTGAGGAAACGTAAATGTCAAGAAAGAAGTCGCAGAGGAAAGAGGAAAGTGGTGGACGCGTCGCGTTGATTGTCGCACATGTGTGATGTCATAGACCTCAACCTCAGCTAACTCATCATCGATGTTATATTTCGTGCCTTTTTCGCGTCGCCTAGTCAAGCCACACATTGAGCTCGTCATTTGTTTCAGTTAAATGATTAGTGGTTAGTCTGTCTGACGTCAATGTCTCTCATGACATCTTCACGACATGCTCTCTGTCGTTGTCTTCACCATACCAAGACCACCAATGTCACGTTCCAAAAGTCGCAAAGCTTCTCTAGCAAACGGTGTTGCAGCACCACGAACTCTCAAAGCCCACCTCAGCTCCTCAACTCGAGAAGCACACCATGCCATCTCATCAAATGAGTCTGCAGTTGCCCATAGTAGTCCCGCCAATGATCCAATTTGAGCTGCTTGATATGCTGCAGCACTACCCCAGAATGCAGCAGTATGCTCGGGCCGTAGAGATCCTAGTAGCTCGATAGCTGATTGCAATTTCGCTCGAGCGGTTGTTCGTAAAACTTCGTATAAAGACATAGGTGTATCTGGTGTTGTGATTCGTACTAGAGCTCGATGTAGGGCAATCTCGACGGCTGCGTGAGCCAGATGAAGAGCCCCGTTGGCACACAGCTCTCGAAGTTGAGTGTTTTGCAACTGCAGTCGAACTGGAAGATTGGCTTGCCATTCTCGAAGACGAAACACCAATGGTTTAGCCAGTTCAACAGCAGCAACAACTCCCATCTGGTCCAAGGTCCCGCCAGCACGAGTTGCCCCAGCGCCGTAGAACGTTCGAATTACATCGCTCAGAATCCGAGTCAGTTCAATATGACGAGTAAACAATTCCCACCCAATGACAACCGGTGAATTATGTTCGGGATTTTCTAGATCGACTTGGTCGAGCTCGGGATAGTCCATCGCAGTGCAAGGCCGGACGTCCCAGTCGCTGTCATGGATAAGAAACGGTCGTCCGTGGACGCAAGCACCCCAGCGGTCTTGCATATACAATGCCCAAGCCAGTCTTCTTCGAAGACCAACTTCCCACGCTGGGATTGACCAGTTACTGCAATCGACATGGATACCTAAATCTTGAGCCATAGCAACAATCTGGGCTGTAAACATCCGATTCGACGTAGGGTGGGTATGAAAGGCAGAGTCGACGATACGGCGATTTCGTTGTAGTAATAACAAGCCAGCCTCAAGCGTACTAAGTTTGGGTCTTCGCATGTCCTGTGCAATAGTGCGCTCAGCCAATTCCTCAAGAGCTGTTGGGTCCGGTATTGATTCGACCTCACGGCCAGCGAGTGAACTGTCGTAAATCTGCCAGTCAAGCGCCACAAGGTAAACAGCAGCCAACAGAGAAGGAGCAAAGTGTCGATGAGATAAACGATGCTTGCTTATAAACACATCTTTATGCAGGATGGGAAAACTGGGATGGACAATTCGAAAGTAGAGGTCTACTAACGTGCGACCAAGCGGATGAACAGTGGCTTCGATAGCATCCAGGTCTGCGATACGCATCTTCTCGGACGCAGTAGACTCATCAGCGTGAACGAGGAAGACAGTTTGATAGTCCAATCGCCGGGCAAAAGTGGACGATGCGGGAAAAGGCGAAAGTTCTTCATTCAAAGGATTCGGACGATGTAGATCGAGCAAGACTGGATCACGATAGTCGGTAGGTCCGATGTACTCAGCATGCGTCTTCAAGTCCAAACCGAGAGTATTGCTTAGTATACCGGGACGGGTCGATTCAGCCATACTGTTCTCAAATGGCATGACTTGCTGCATTTGAACCATCTGTTGATTGCCTTCGGCGCTGGCTGGAGTAGATGCGGTATCACCATGTCGGCTTGACGGAGACACTCCTGTTTCCATCCCAACGACTGGAGAGGATATCGCAATATTGCTCTCAGTCTCATTTTGGTGCTTTTCTCTATCCTTTTCTCGATTCTGTCTTCTTTGACGAGGCGTTGGCCCACGCAAGAATGTGCAAGGCTGGTCGTGAAAGGTACACAGAACACATCTTGACTGGCCTTCCTCTTTTACACAACGCGTCTTACGAACACGGCATGTATCACAAGGTCTTGTGCGGGTATTGGAGACAGATGGGGCTGACGGGGCTGCGCCGTTACCGTTACTGTTATCGCTTGAACCGGCCGCCATCAACGACGGGTCGCTTCCAGGGCCGGCCCGGGCAATATCAGATGGACCGGCGCCGGGACGAGAAGACTGTGTATGAAGCAGCGGGGAGAACATGACCCACTGTCGGTATCGGCATCAGGTCAGGTCAGGTCTGTACATGTACTGCGATAAGGGACAAGGGCCCATCTTCTAGTAGAACGGATCAGATTACATTCGCCGCTATGGTGTGTGGGTCGGGTCAACCTGATCCTGATCCCAAGAGTCGACGAAGTAAAGAGATAGATACCGCATTAACCTAGAGAAGGCAGACGCATAGCACGAGCATGAATATTAGCATATACGCGCATGTCTGTCTTATGGCCGCCATCGGAGGCTGTTCGTTATCAGTCAATCCCATTTACGGTAAGGCCGAAGCGCGATAAGGAATGAATGGTTATCAGGGACAAATACAAATAGCCGGCCCTTGGGCTTCTTATTCTTTAGAACAAAACAATACTAACAATTCATTCTCAACTACTCAGACCCGGCAGTAAAATCATTAAAGAGTTGAAAATACAAAACGGACTCAAACATAACCTAGACCCTCTCCCAATTTCCTCATTTTACAGATCCACTGTTATCAGCACAGCTAAAGGCTGAACCAATAGTACCCGCAGCATAAGCTTCGCGAATGGCAGTAATCACTGCGTAAAGACCTCCAATAGATACGAAGCAGCCGAGCAAGAAGAGAAACCAGTGAAACCAGTACTTGGTTTGCTGCAAAGCAGTCCCCTTGCGATAGCTGGCATAGTCGAAAATGTACAGATATGAGGGAAGGACGATGGTCAAAGGAGCGAACCCAAGAGAAGCAGCCAAACTGAGAAGGAAATTGAAGATGGGTACTCCTCCCGCGATTGCGAGTGCAGTTGCGCCAAGGCCAACAGTGCAGCTAAACCAGACACACCAGTGAACCCAGGTGTTGCTCTGAAGGTGGGAAGAGTCTCGCAGGATGCGGACAAACAAATACTTGGCCGCGATATGCACATACAGTGCACCGGTGACAAGCAGACCGATGAACGCAATTCCATATGAGATCTTCTTGAGCAGCGGACCTGCGGAGCTCAGAGAAGGGGACGCGACCCAAGTGCCGCACCAGCGATAGACAACCATTGAGAAGGTCAGATATGAGGAAGTGACGACGATCATGCACGCGTAGAGAGACTTCTTGTACTGCTTGGGGTCTCTCATCTCGTAGATGACGGGGAGAAAGGCTGTAGAACCAGCACTCGAGACGAAGATGGCTGTCACGGCGTTGATGCCTTGGACAAAGGTGGGCGATGCGATGACAACGTATCCGAGTTCGTAAGGTCCTGTCTGAGGAGCTGCCACAGGACGATCTAGCGTGGTGACACCGACACTAGAAATGAGATTAGAAATGTCCTGTTCGGAAGATGATGGACTTACACGACGATAAAGACAGCGATAAACGTAGCTGCGAAACCAACCCAAGTCAACCATCCCAGCTTCTCAAAAGTACGAATACTCGCTAAAGCGATGATGACAAGCGTCACAATTAGAAGGAACCAGTTGGTGCAGAGCGCGTGGGTAGATACAGCATTCAGAGCTGTCGCTGCCCCAACCATACCGGATCCCGCAACTATGACCCAGGTGATGATGAAGAGTCCACCAACAACCTCGCGAAGCACCTTGCCACCCACAACTTGAGCCATGTCAGCGACAGAGTGGCAGCCCGAATGACGGTTACGAAAGTCTCCCATCAATACAGCAGCGTATGTGTTGACAGCGCACCAGCCGATGACATTGACGGCGCCTGGGAATGCTCCGAGAGCAGCCAGCGCAACGGGAATGGAGAGCACACCAGTTGCAAACATGACTGAACAAAGGAATTCATTGTCAGTATAGGCTCTTGGAAACGGAGAGTCTGGTACGGGGGAAACATACTCTTGAGGAAGATGATTGAGGCCCAAATCCAACCAACGGTTCGAAAGTTGACTTCTCCATCCTCTTTGAAGACCTCAGCGATACCCTCATGGGCAGTCGAATGATTTGATAATATGTCTTCTTGATTCATACCGATCTTCTTCTCATCAGAGCCTGAGCCCGAAGAAAAGATCTGGTTGATCGCCATGGTGCTAATAGTAGGAAACAAGTAAGGGTGAAGACTGTTGGAGGACTTTGTCTACAAGAGACCTGATGGAAAATGTAGGAAGAATCCTTGAATTATATAAAACATGCCAGGGAGATTAAAGAAACTATAGTTCAATATACCCAAGACAATATCTATCGATGCAAGGAACCTGGGATAAGATACCAACCGTGTACATGACGGTAGATTGCGTGCATCCAGACCTCAGACTCTACCCCATGGGGGACGTGGGGAAAAGGAAAGACCCATCGCTTATCTCAAGCCGTTTTCCTGGGCCACTAACGTACGTTTGGGATTAGGTTTGAGATAGTAAGTTTTGAAGATGGTCGAGAATCATTGGATATCTCGGACCCGTGAGGCGTATCTTGGTGTTGACCTCTGTGCAATACTGATAGTTTCGGAACCGAGTACTGTTGTGGAACGTCCCCTGTCATTAAATCATGTTAGCGTGTTTCTGCTATTGTCACTTCTCGGAGCCGACTTATACTTGGTTAGTTGTGGACTCGATACACATTGTTTCA
The DNA here is from genome assembly GCA_014898915.1 of Fusarium chlamydosporum. Classification (NCBI taxonomy): domain Eukaryota; kingdom Fungi; phylum Ascomycota; class Sordariomycetes; order Hypocreales; family Nectriaceae; genus Fusarium; species Fusarium chlamydosporum. The sequence continues at coordinate 23,194 of JAAVUD010000224.1, read as the reverse complement.
AAGTGTTGGGCATTATACTTTTGAATCATTCTTCGGTTCGGAAATGGATGTATCTTTACAGCTAGAGGTCGTGTTTGGTCACTCATTTGACTATAAACAGAACCCCTCAAAGTTCTGTCAAAGCACTTCTCGACAAGATACCTAAATCCTGCATGTTATCGCACACTTTCTGGCGTGGCCTTTGTCTCTCATCTTCATCACGACTTTTCAATCTATCCAAAATGGCTCCTCACGCTGAAGAGATTCAGGCGTCGTCTCCTGCCTCAAAGTCTCGCTTCCATTCCCTGTCCACCAACAGTGCGATTGAGCTTGAGAGCCAGCGCGTAGCTGATATATACGCTCCCATTCCTACTGTCTTTGCACGTGCCGAAGGTGCCCATGTTTGGGACCCTGAAGGACGTCAATATCTCGACTTCCTATCTGCTTATAGTGTTGTCAACCAGGGACATTGCCACCCTGCCCTGGTCAAGACCTTGACCGAACAAGCTTCCCGACTCACCATATGTTCTCGAGCCTTTTACAGCGACGTGCTGCCGAAATGGGCAGAGAAGGTTACTGATACATTTGGTTATGAGAAGGTCCTTCCTATGTGTACGGGTGCTGAGGCTGTCGAGACAGCAGTCAAGATTGCGCGCAAATGGGTTTACAAGACCAAGAAGGTCCCTGAAGACGAAGCTTGGGTGTTTGGTGCCCAAGGTAACTTCCATGGACGCACAGTAAGTATGAATTCTCAAGTGTAGTGCAGATCCAGAACTGATCATAGCCAATAGACAATCCCAATCACCCTCTCGACTGACCCAAACTCGAGCAAGAATTACGGACCTCTTCTTCCCCACGTTTCTTCATATAACCCAGATACCGGAAAGCCAATTCGTTACAGTAACATCGCCGACTTGGAGGCTGTCCTTGAAAACTACGGATCCAAAACCGCAGCCTTCATTTGCGAGCCGATCCAGGGCGAAGCCGGCATAATAGTCCCCGATGACGACTATCTTGCACAGGTAGATGCCCTCTGCAAAAAGCACAACGTCCTGTTCATCTGTGACGAAATCCAAGCCGGCATCGGACGGACAGGCCGTATGCTCTGTTCGCAGTGGGCCAATATCAAGCCCGATATGGTAACGCTGGGCAAGGCCTTGTCGGGAGGTCTTTACCCCATGAGCTGTGTTTTGACGAGCACGGAAATCATGTCTGTCATGGAACCAGGCACGCATGGTTCCACATACGGCGGCAACCCACTCGGCTGTGCGGTGTCGATTCGGGCGCTCGAGGTTATGGAAGAGGAGGATCTGGTCAACAAGGCTGACAAACTTGGCCGTATTTTCCGAGACGGCTTGGCCGCCATTAACTCGCCTATCCTCAAGACTATTCGTGGCAAGGGCTTGCTTAATGCCGTTGTTATCGATGAAAAGGCTGCTGGTGGAAGGACAGCGAGGGACCTGTGCATCTTGCTTGGCCGAAAGGGTCTGTTAGTAAGTCTATTCCCTGGTTGGGATAGGAAAAATTTGAGCTGACATATTGTTTCACAGACGAAACCCACACAAGGAACTATTATTAGATTTGCGCCTCCCCTGGTTATGTCGGAAGATGACTTGCGAAAGGGCATTGCTATTATTGCGGAAGCACTCAAGGAGTTGCCAACAGCGGATCTGTCTTCATAGAATACTTTGTTTGTATGATAATAACAGTTATTTAAAGTAGAAGACTTGCGTTACAAATGGAACATGAACTGGTAATCCTGCTTTCTTATGGTTGCATTTGTTATTGTAACGAGTGCTATCAATCATTTCTCAGCTTGATTCACTCGAGGCTGTACTCGATGCATTTGGCCCTCAACATGATTACCTATCTCTCAGTCGAAGAGATAGAATACCTTGGCTGAAACTAGGCTATATGGTTAATGCTCAGTAGTAGCCCTTTCTATGTATCGTAAAGTGACTGAGCACCAGGTCTCAATGAGCCATGACATCAAGTCTTTCCATGTTCTTACTCTTCAGCAATACATTCGCCGACTAACTTAGACGGAAGGCAGAGATGGAAAGGCACGGAAAATATATATTCATTTCTATCCAATCTTTGAGCGTGTATAGAATCCCTTCTAGTCGGCTTTGCCATAAGTCATAGTCTTGAGGACAGTATACTCCTGGAGACCGTATTTCGAACCTTCCAACCCATATCCCGACTCCTTAATGCCACCAAACGGACTAGCTGCATCGGCAACAATAGGCGTATTCACACCAATCATTCCCAGTTCCAGCCTTTCCGACACTCGCTGTATGCAACGAATATCTGTCGACCAGATATATCCAGCCAAACCTACAGCTACCGAATTGACCCTTTCCACCAGCTCATCCTCCGACTCGAAAGGGAATATGACAGCAACAGGACCGAAGATCTCCTCTTTTGCGATGCACATGTCCTGCGTCGCTCCTGTGATAAGTGTCGGATTATAGAAAGATCCAGGGCCATCCACCTTTCCGCCTCCTACGATTTGGGCGCCTTTGGATTTTGCCTCCGATACCCATTCATCTACACGAGATACAGAGCCCTGGTGTATAAGGGGACCGTGAGTTGTAACTTTGTCAAAGCCGCTGCCAACTTTGAAAGTGGCTTGCATTATCTCAGTCAGACGTCTCACAAACTCATCGTAGACGTTCTTATGGATGAAGAGGCGGTTCGCACAAACGCATGTCTGTCCTGAACCACGGAACTTGCAGACCACTGCTCCAGCAATAGCAGCATCCAAGTCTGCGTTGTCAAAGACAATAAAAGGTGCGTTGCCACCTAACTCGAGGGAGAGTTTCTTTAGCGTGGACGCACTTTGCTCCATGAGCAGCTTTCCTACTCGAGTCGAACCCGTGAAGGAGACCTTCTTGATAATGGGATGAGTCGTCAAGACCTTACCAACAGCTGGAGTATTTTCAGTGGATGCAGTGATGACATTGAAAACACCCTTAGGAAAGCCGGCTCTACTGGCGAGCTCAGCTAGAGCAAGTGCTGTCAGGGGAGTCTCTGCTGCTACTTTGCAAACGACAGTGCAGCCAGCTGCTAATGCTGCTCCAGCTTTCCTTGTGACCATGGCGGCAGGGAAATTCCAACTAAGTCGAACGTTAGTGATGTGTCTAATGACAGGCATGTACTCCGGAGAAGTATCATCAGACAAGGTAGATGTACTTACGGAGTGATAAGTGCACAAACTCCAACAGGCTCTCTATGGGTGACAATGTGCTTCTTTCCACAAGACGACGGTATGGAATCGCCATAAACTCGAGGAGCCTCCTCACTGAACCACTCGATCAACGAGGCCGCGAACTGTACTTCTCCATTACCTTCAGCAATAGGCTTTCCGTTCTCCCAGGTTATGAGAACTCCAAGGTCGTGGCTGTTTTCAATAACAAGATCGTACCACTTGCGCAGAAGCTTGGATCTTTGTCTGCCGGAGAGCTTTCTGTAGTCGGGCAGAGCTGCATAAGCCGCTTGAATGGCTGCTGTTGTATCAGCTTCGTCGAGGTCAGGACATAGTGCGATCTTATTATCGGTTGCGGGATCTGTTTGATTAGATATGGTATTAGATATACGAATCCTGTGATTGTTGCCTGAAGGCTGTAACGTACCATGGACATGAAATGTTTTACCGGATCGTGCTGGCATCCACGCTCCATTCACGTAGCATACCCCGGACTTGAGTAGAGAGGGATCTCTGAGCTTATACAAGTTAGAACTTCGGATGAACACAAAACTATTCAGTTACTGTTGAATAGGTACTAACTTGAGGTAGTGCCATTTTGCTTGTATTCTAAGTGGTGATGTGCTTAAGGGTCAACAACCAACTGCTTGATGGTCTTTCCACAACGTATTGGAACGATTCTCTATATAAATTAGTAACTTTATGAATAATTCGCCAGTAAAATAGAACCCTTGTCACTTACACGCTGGTGGCAGCTCATGATAGAGCAGGCCTTAGGGATGTGATCTCGGCTCCGAGACGAGTTGATTAGTTTACAGCAAGTCTGATCTTCTCCACATTGGTACAGCATCGACGACTGACCCACCAGACGGTTCCGAAACTGTCAGAATTGAGGCTTGAACCTAAGTTGAACTTGACGCGGTCTAGAATCTCGTAGTGGCTGTCGAGCTCTTGAATCGGACCCGTTGTGGGAGTGGTATCGTGTCATCCGAACAAGTTCGGAGCCATTTCATCAAGTCTTGCTGGGATAGGCAGACAATTAGAATAGTGAGTAACAAATAAAATGTAGCTAAAGGGCTTTTGGCTACAGTATGAAAAGAAAGCTTCCGAGTACCTGAATTGTGTTAGCCTGTTGTCGTTGGAAGGCTTTCCTAGTCACTATGTGCAAAGTTCAGCCATCGGATCCTATCACTGTCAAAGATGTGCAGGACATCGCAAAGTCTAAACTGAGCACATCTGTTTGGCATTACTATACCACAGGTGCAGACGAGCAGCAGACATTGGAGAGAAATGTTTCTATATACGATAGGTATGTATGTGATTTGTATCCTGGTATAGGATTTAGACTGACCCCTTCTGAACTGTAGACTACTCCTTCGTCCACAGGTCCTGCGTGATGTCAGTAATGTCAACACGCGGACAGAAATATTTGGAAAGACTTACGACTTTCCCATCGCTATCGCGCCAAGTGCCTACCAAAAGCTCGTTGGTGATGGTGGCGAGATAGCTCTAACTAGAGCTAGTCATTCTCTGGGAACAAATTTCATTCTATCATCCAACGCGACGACATCTCTCGAAGATGTAATGAGCGCCCTACCCTCACGGGAATCCTCGTACCCAAGTCCGTGGTTTCAACTGTACTTTCTGAGATCTCGAGAAACAACAGCACGTTTGATCAAGCGAGCAGAGAAAGCAGGGTATGAAACCCTGGTTCTGACCGTTGACACAGTGGTACTTGGAAACAGGTACCACGAGAGAAAAGCACCGCTAAAGCTTCCCGAGGGACTGCGCATGGCGAACCAGGACAGTGTAAAAGCTGGAGGTGTCTCGAAAGGGCGGCTATTCCTGAATGCCAGAACGGCAAAGGAGGCGCAACAGGTTATGGAAGAGCATGGCGATTTGATAGTCGATGCAAGTCTGAACTGGGAGGAGACAATCCCTTGGCTCCGCTCACAAACCAACATGAAAATCGTCCTGAAAGGTATCATGGTGGGAGAAGATGCGCTGAAGGCGGTTGAAGCCGGTGTCGATGGCATCATCGTCTCGAACCACGGAGGAAGGCAACTCGATGGAGTACCCTCGACCCTGGAAGTACTGCCGGAGATTGTAGCCGCAGTAAACGGAAGATTGCCTGTTATGTTTGACGGTGGGATCCATCGAGGCAGCGATGTCTTCAAGGCGATCGCTCTAGGTGCGGACTTGTGTTTCATCGGAAGGTCAGCTCTATGGGGATTAGCATACAACGGACAGAGCGGCGTTGAGACGATTTTGCATATCTTGGAAAGGGAGTTGTCGCGTACTATGGCACTGGCGGGTGCTAAGTCCATCGAACATATTTGCAGAGAAATGGTTGGAATTGCCAGGCGCGACGCGTTTGGCATCACCAAGTTGTAATCTAGATACTCGAGTTGAATAACGGATATATTGCAGATACTAGGGGTGGCTAATGTAACTCAGAGGTGTATGTCTAAGATTTCAAAGCTGAAGTAAATTGTATAAGTTCTGTGACTCCCCTTCATTGTCCACCAGTGTCACTGTTCCAGCATATTCCACCCAACATGAAGACTCTTGCTCGACTCCAAAATCTTAGCAAGAGAGCTTACTCTTCTAAGTCAAGCTGGATCACTGAACGCAACGCCAAATATGTTCCAGGAGAAGGCCACTATCCTCTGGGCTTCAGCGTCTCAGGCACATTCGTCGGAATAAAGCCTTCCAACACGAGCAAACCAGATTTAGCCTTGATTACTTCCGATCGTCCTTGTTCCGCAGCGGCAGTCTTTACAAAGAACAAGTTTCAAGCTGCCCCAGTAACCTTTAGTCGCTCGCTGCTGCAGCGAAAGAAAGGCGTTGGCCTTCGTTCGGTACTCATCAACTCGGGTTGTGCGAACGCCGTGACGGGAAAGGGTGGTCTTGAAGATGCTGGGGCCATGGCTAATAAGGCTGACCGAGCTGTTGGAGTTGAAGATGGTACCATTATTATGAGTACTGGAGTGATTGGCCAGAGGTGAAAAACTTACCATATGTTTTGACGGAGAGAACATAACTAACGACGGCTGGTAATAGGCTGCCGATTCAAAAAATCCTTGACAAGGTCCCGCATGCTCACCAGTCCCTCGGCTCTACACATCAGCATTGGCTGGATTGTGCAACGGCTATTTGTACAACCGATACATTTCCCAAACTCGTGTCAAAGACCTTTTCACTACCTTCGTCGCCCTCGGTCAGATACTCCATCAGTGGCATGTCCAAAGGTGCTGGCATGATTCATCCTAACATGGCTACCTTGCTAGGCGTCATCGCCACGGATGCACCCATCGCTAGCACTGTACTGCCTGTATTACTGAAAAGTACAGTAGACAAGTCATTCAATAGTATTACTATCGACGGAGATACCTCAACAAACGATACTGTGGCATTACTAGCAAATGGCGCTGCTGGAGGACAAGAGATTACATCTGAAGGCTCGCAAGACTACAAGGCTTTTCAGCAAGTCTTGACAAATATCAGCACAGAGCTCGCCCAGCTCGTTGTGAGGGATGGAGAGGGCGCCACCAAGTTCGTTACTATCACGGTGACAGAAGCTGCTAGCGAACAAGGTGCACGCAAAATCGCCAGCACCATCGCTCGGTCACCGCTGGTCAAGACAGCTCTCTATGGCATGGATGCAAACTGGGGACGGATCCTTTGCGCTGTCGGCTACTCTTTACTTACTGAACCTGGGACAATGGCAGCGAGAGACGACAGCTCGGAACAGGCTGATAACAATATTGACTCCCGGAAGACGAGTGTCAGTCTTGTTTCCAACGACGGCAAAGACTTGCTGGCATTGTTGGTGAATGGTGAACCACAGAATGTGGATGAGCGTAGGGCTTCTGAGATTCTACGAAGCGAGGATATCGAAATATTGGTTCAGTTGGGAACTGGTCGAGAAGAGGCAGAACACTGGACTTGCGATCTTTCGCATGACTTTATTACTATCAATGCCGATTATCGTTCGTAGTAATCATAGATAAGTTCTGAATAGCATTTGAGGTTTGATTCTCAATATCCTCACGGCTGACCGGCTTGATTCACACTCAAAGGTCTTTACACCTAGTATTCCAAGGTCCTATTACATAGAGTTGAATTGTAGTTATCTAAGAGAATCCATGCTTACTGTTGTATTCATCTGCCACCTCCCGTGTAATCTTGACTATTTCCACACACCCAGGCGAATCTGAGTGGCAGCATATAGTCGTGGGATTCCCCTTAACCGGCAGGTCAATCAACTCGCCTGTCTCAGCAATAACCTTACTTTCGAAAAACTGTGATCTCACACGCTCTCTCACAACCTTGGGGTCCCACGGCGTCTTAACCCTATCTATGAACAGCATCCCTTCCTTGGTATACTTGACATCGGCGAAATACTCAGCCCAGAATTCCAGACCTGCTTCTCGCGCAGCAGTCTCCATGTTTGTGCCAGCGAGACCAAAGACGGGAACACCAGCGGGTACACCGGCCCATACAGCGCGGGCAACGTCCATGTTCCGGATCATCATGCCATAGAGAATGCCGTGCGGCTTGACGTGGTTCAGCTTCATGCCATGCTGGTTCAGGAAGCCTTGAAGGGCGCTGACTTGGTAGATGATGTTTGCTGTGTGCTCCTCGGGTGTCATGGTGATTTCTCTCCTTCCGAAGCCTTGAATATCTGGAAGGCCGGGGTGAGCGCCGACTTTGACGTTTGCCTCTTTGCACAACTGCACTGTCTTGGCCATGATCAAGGGATCTCCAGCACTGAGACATCTAATCAGTAATGCTTCAAGGGAGGTTGGTATTAGAGGTTACTTACTGGAATCCGCAGGCGACATTGGCAAAGTCGATATAAGGTAGCAATTCCTTATCAGGACCACAGACATAATTGCCGTAGCCTTCTCCCAAGTCGACGTTGATGTAAGCCTTTGTTCGCGAAGAAGCCATGTTCGTGCCTTATCAGCTTTTTTTTTTGTAACCGGTTCAAACAAATTTAGATCCGTGGTATGAATGTACGCCCTGGCAGAATGTTATCTATCTTCTTATGAAGATTCGGGAGATCTGATTGAAGCAGCAAACAAAAGAATTTGTCAACTAGATTGTCCAAGTTGTTTTCGGAACCGACAGTGTACGCTCAGGGTCTAGCTTGAGCATACCCCGTAACTATAAACGCAACGGTTCCGAGATTAAAAGCTTTCGGGGCCGTTAGTCTATCTCACAAGATACGACTCCTCACGGCGCTATCCGTTAGCAGAAGATGAGGCAAAGCGGCTGCTTGGTGGAAGCTAGAGGCTGTCAATGTTAATGGTGATATAATTCAGATATAGCCTCATCTGTGGTTGTAACCTCAAGTTCAACACCAACATACATTCATTCACACCTTAAAACATCCATACTTGAGTCAAATCGTCTTGCAAAGGCTTAAGTTACAGTGAATACTTCCCCGCACTATCCACTATACGTACAATTATCTCACTATAAGTTAACCATCCACTATGGAGCATCTCCACACGGTTCTTATTTCCAACCGTGGAGAAATCGCCTGTCGACTCATCAGAGCTGCAAGGTTGGTAATAACTTGTCGTCATTGCAAAGAATGTGTTAACATCATATGCGAACAATAGTAAACTGGGGATTCGCACTATTGCCATATACACACCTCAAGATAGTGCTTCACTTCATGTCCGTGCTGCAACCGAGGCAGTCGAGCTTAAAGGCCCAGCCAAATCTGCATACTTGGACGGGTCAGTATTGACAGTGTATCGCCTATATCTAATCATTTTCTGACATGATAACCTTTACTATTTAGTGACCAGATAATCGAAATCGCCAAGCAGCATGGTGGACAGGCTATCATCCCTGGTTATGGCTTCCTGTCAGAAAACACAGACTTCGCCAGAGCGGTTGCTAAAGCAGGGCTAGTCTTTATAGGCCCTTCTCCAGAGGCCATTGACTCTTTCGGTCTCAAGCATACCGCAAGGACACTGGCCCTCAAGGCCGGTGTGCCAGTCGTCCCTGGCTCCCAAGAATTGTTACAAAATGAAGAAGACGCTGCTGCTACTGCATCGTCCCTGGGCTACCCTGTTATGCTCAAGGCGACAGCTGGAGGAGGCGGCATGGGTCTGCTCATCTGTTCTAATGAGTCTGAGGTCCGAAGCAACTTTAGGACGGTGCAGTCAAGAGGCGCCTCGTTGTTCAAGAACGCTGGTGTCTTTTTGGAACGGTACTATCCCGATAGTCACCATATCGAGGTTCAGGTTTTTGGTAACGGGCAAGGCAAGGCGATTAGTGTCGGAGAGCGTGAGTGCTCGATTCAGCGAAGACATCAAAAAGTCATCGAGGAATGCCCTAGTCCGTTTGTGATGGCACATCCCCAACTTCGCCAGGAGCTGACGAGCTGCGCTGTCCGCTTGGCAGAGTGCATCAACTATGGCTCCGCGGGTACCGTTGAGTACTTAGTTGACGACGTCACTGGTGACTTCTTCTTCCTCGAGATGAATACTCGACTACAAGTCGAGCATGGCATTACAGAACTCTGTTACAACGTTGATCTCGTCGAGTTAATGTACCGCCAGGCAGACCGAGAACTTGGTGGTTCGGGAGGCCTGGACCCTGGAGAGCTCGCAGCGCTTCAGAACCAGTGTCTGGAGCCCAAGGGTCATGCTATCGAGGCTCGTGTGTACGCCGAAAATCCAGCCAAGAACTACGAACCAAGTCCAGGTATGCTGCAAGAAGTCTCATGGCACGAATCCGAAGGAACACGGGTAGACACGTGGATTCGCGCAGGCATGACTATTAGCCCAGATTATGATCCCCTTCTGGCAAAGGTTATGCACCACGCATCGACAAGACAGGCCGCAGTCGCTGGCATGGAAGAAACCCTAAGTAAAAGCACCATCTGCGGCCCTCCAGTCAACGTTGAGTTTCTGGTTGCGATTCTCCAAGACGAAACTTTCCGAAAAGGCAACACCATCACCAAGTTCCTCGACACGTTCAATTTTGTTCCTGCAGCCATTGATATCCGGTCTGGCGGTGCCTATACATTAGTCCAAGACTATCCAGGCCGACCATCTGTAGGCCATGGGTTCGGTCACTGTGGTCCCATGGATCCCATTGCATTCCAGGCCGCTAATTTGCTTGTTGGAAACGAAGTTGGTGTTGAGGGCCTTGAGATCACACTCGACGGGCCTGATATGACATTCCTAGGGGATGCGATCGTTGCTATCTGCGGTCCTCCCGTTCCAGTACAACTTGATGGCACCGATGTTTCTCAATGGGCGCGGTTACATGTGAAGTCTGGGCAGCGACTTACCATCGGCAGACTATCCTCACACTGTCGAGCCTACCTCGCTGTATATGGCGGTTTCACGAATGTGGCTAAATGGTACGAGAGTAAAGCCACAAACCCGCTTGCCAGTGTAGGCGGATATCAGGGACGTCCTTTACGTACAGGAGACTTCCTGCGAATTGTCGACTCGAGTAAGCTACCTAACTTCCAAGAGGCATCCATACCAGCTCATCTCCGGCCCATTTACACTGAAAACTGGACTCTCCGAGTCATGAGTGGGCCCTACGAGACGGGCTATCTCACACCAGGATACATCGACACACTATACAGCACAGCTTGGGAAGTCAGCCATAATGCTGCACGAGGCGGTATTAGGCTTCTAGGCCCGCGCCCAGAATTCGCAAGAGCCAATGGAGGCGAAGGCGGTGCTCACCCAAGCAACGTCGTTGAATACGGTTATCCTATCGGTGGACTCAACTTTACTGGCGATGAGCCAGTCATCCTCCCTGTGGACTGCCCAGATCTTGGTGGCTTCATCTGTAATCTTACAGTCACCAAGGCCGACATGTGGAAACTTGGGCAGTTACGGTCTGGTGATAAGGTTAGGTTTCAACGTGTCAATATCGATACAGCCGTTGACTTAAACCGAGGAAACCAGAACTTTATCCAACAAGTTTCGGCGTGTCTCGTGGACGGCTCCTGGACCAGCGCTATACCATTTGACAACTCAACGGCCTCGGAGCTGCCCTCCAGTGAACCAGCTGATCTGCTCAAAGTCATCGCCCCTCAATCAGGTCGCCCAAAGGTCTCGTACAGGGGAGGAGCCGATAGTTACATTCTGGTCGAATATGGCGAGGGCAGATTCGACCTCAACATGACTTGTCGTGCGTCTAGACTAGAGACAGAACTTAAGAAGTCTCAATGTCAAGGTCAGAAGTCTGCTATCACGAACATGGTTAGCTGTGCCAGCTCCTTGGCTGTCTTCTACGACTCATTGAAGCAGTCAAGAGACGATCTCTTGGCAAAGCTTATAGAGACGGAGGAGTTGTTAGATGGTACTGACGAGTTTAAGATTCCTGTCAGACGCTTCAAGCTACCTGTTGCTTTCTCCCACGCCAAGCTTACTGACTGTATCGAGCGATACATGCTCACTCAACGATCCATCGCTGCGTATCTTCCTGAACCAGTGAAGTTTGTAGCTGACCACAACGGTATGACCACAGAGGAACTCAAGAGGAACATCCTCAAGGCAGAGTCAATTATCTTTGCGGTCGGCTTTGTTATGGCCTTGCCGGTCCTGATCCCGATTGATCCTCGTCTCCGCTTGAACTCACCCAAGATGAACCCAAGCCGCACGTTTACACCGGAGGGATGCTTGACAATGGGAGGAAGCTCCTTCTCCATCTATCCAGTCGATGGCCCAGGCGGATACATGCCTGTCGCTATGACGATGCCATGTCTCGACCTGTTTGGGTCCAAGCAGGGATTCAGCAAGGCTGAGCCGTGGCTCTTCCGCCCATTGGACATAATTAGCTTTTATGAGGTCAGCGAAGATGAGTATGATGCCAAGCTGAGGGACTTCAAACGCGGTATATACGAGTTTGACATTGAGGATGCCGTATTCGATCTTGCAGCTCACAACAGGCTTCTTGAAGCAGCGGCAGATGATATTCAACAGCTGAAGGAGTATCGTGCACCTCACCGTGCGGCGACAGTTGCCCTCGAGAAGGAAATGGTTGAGAAGTGGCACGAGAGTAAGAAGACATCGGATACACAAAAGGACGGAACAACTGAAGTATTACTGCAAGGTAAGTTATATCATAACATAGTTCATTCTTTGTTATCATCAGATGAATAGTGTTTGCTAACCCGGCATGTACCTACAGATCCCAACATGGAGATTGTCGAATCGCCCATCAACGCCAATGTGTGGAAAGTGCTGGTTAAGGATGGGGATGTTGTTAAAGCTGGACAAAGTCTTGTTATTCTCGAGGCCATGAAGATGGAGGTTCATGTCAAGGCGGACTCACGGTTTATAGGTAATATTATTGAGAGGGTTTGGACGGTTCCTAGCGAGAGTGTTCATAGTGGTCAGCCTTTACTTGCGATCAAGGCGTAGATAGTTGAACCGAATTAGAATGTTCATTAATGAATGAATGAATGAACTTATTGATAGCTGGAGCTCGGGCTATGGATCTCATCTATTTCGTGATCTAGGTAGGGATCCTGAGCGCCCGCAGCTTGACGAGGTTTAGGGTCTTTACAAGCGGGGAGCCTCCCTGGAGTCCCTGTTAGACCCAGGTAGGCACTAACCTTAGTCCCCTCCCTCCCCATTGCTTTTAGTCTATAACGTCCTTATCAGGTGATTGGCCACTGATTAGCGTCTGTGGCTGCCAAAAAGTCAACTGGAGGGAGTTTATAAGAGAACCAAACCCCGCCGCGACACCCCGGAGGGACCCTCTAACTTACTGTAAGCCAGATAACCTTAGTACATAATCGAGGGATCCTCAAATCTCCAGCTCCAGCTTCAGGCTTCTTCTCCATTACCTCTCACCATTTCCATCTCACAACCTATACTATCTGGAATAGCAATGGAGCGAAGACGACAACAACGTAAAGCATGTGTTGTCTGTCGTCACAGGAAAGTCCGTTGCGATATTACTCTATCGCAGAACGGCACATGCTCAGTCTGCGAAAAGGGCGGTTTTAAATGCGTGTAAGTCAACAGCATCAGAGCACGTCGACATCAACTCCTTTTCTTTCTTTCCATATGCTGAGCTGAGATCTTTACTTCGCGATATCAGAACACAGAAAGATTGGGCCCCTCCCAAACGTGGACGACAGCAGAGGTCCAGGAAAAACTATCAACAATTAACAGAGCTTTCATCGCCAGTCCAAGCACCTTCAGATTCAGGAAATACCCAAGCTTCAGAATCAGAATCAGATCATGAAACGCCGCAAGCACAGGAACAGCAGAAAGAAACCAGTGTCAACACCGATATGGATGTAACAGAGGGCGTGGGCGCTGGCCCTTCCAATTGCTTGGTAGAAGAGCCGACATCTGATGGCTCTGATCAACTTGCGAGGACCGCCCTAGCTCGCTTCTTCAACGATCATGTCGATGCAGAATGGTGGCAGATCTTCCAGACCAGTGACAACTTTCGGATTGCTTACATTGGTACCAATGCTTCAAATATGGCACATCTTCTCGGTCTGCGTCATTTCCATCGAACCTTGGGCTGTCAACCGTCCCAATCGCCAATGGCATCAGGTTTCGCAGGTGGGCTTCAGGTTGGTAATGGCGTCGGTGCCTGGATCTCTTCCTCGGGTTTTGGCGATCCTGTTCAACCTGCTTCAGCTGGCACTGGGAATTCTGGGGGAACTTATCGTCCTGGTGACCAGACTGCTCTGTTCCCAAACCACGATGTTTATCTTGGCGATAACCCAATCAGTCAATCCGGACCATCATACCAACCACCTATTCACTACCCTTATCCTCCAATCAGGCCATTGAAACCATGGAAACCGAGTCCATTTGTGAGCTTACATCCATCGCAAGATCCCGCTCAAGATCTCAGTATGGTCCCAGCTGAAGAGGTTCGGGACGCCTTACTTCTCGCCTACTTTAAGCACATTCACCCCCTATATCCCATCATACCGATGTCGGTATTCCTAAAACCCGATGGAAAGCTTCAAAGCAAACCGCCTCTTTTACTCTTTCAGGCTGTGCTTTTAGCTGGAGCCCATGTCTGCGATCATCCACTAGTTGCAAAAGATAGACTAGTCGTCAAGAACGTCCTTTTCAGGCGGGCTAGCATGTTATTCCACCTGCGGCACGAGACGGCTCGTCTACAACTGGCACAAGCTGCAGTTTTATTCACATGGCATATCAGCGACGGAGATACGGTTGCCAGCGGGCCCTGGTACTGGAATGGAATCGCAATGCGTATAGCCCTTGGTCTAGGACTCCACAGAGCTGACAAGCACCTCCCGGTCGTTGACAGAATCATCAACAAACGCCTGTGGTGGTCCATTTTTATTGCCGAGGCATTCTCAGCACTTGAAACTGGACGTCCAAGCTCTATACAAGTCCAGGACTTTGATCAAGAAATGCTCCGAGAAGACGATTTCATTGACGAGCAAACTACAGATATCGCGCAGGGAGAATCAGAAATCGAGTCTCGAAATATGCTTCTCCGACATCACGTATGCATGGCTGAGCTTGCCATCATCATATTGGACATTCTTGAACTCAACTCTCCCGCTCCAAGGCGCAAGCCTGATATTTCAAGCATCAACAGCAAACTCGCAGTGTGGGCACTGCGATCTAACTGTGCTCTCGATGTCCAAAGCGATGACTTTTGCACGAATCACTTACGAATCCATTACCATCTCGTCACAATGCATTTGAACCGCAAGATTGAAGGGCATACAGGCCTCGGCGGTAGCAGTAGCAGTAGGGATATCTGCAGCATGGCATCGGAGACCATTCTCTCTTCACTGGACAAGATCGTCAAGATGGGCGAGATCAAACGTTGTCACTTCAGCACTCTGGGCGCAGTCACCGCTGCTGGGATCCAGCTGGTGCAAGACCTCAGAGTAGCTGTGATATCTCAATCTTTTATAACTGCAGTGGGTCTTTCACAACGCTTAACGCAGCTCATTTCTCATGGGGACACCCTTGCCGAGTACTGGCCGAACGCCACTGCCGTGACGTCGGTCTTTAGCCAGCTTCGACACGAGTATGAGCAGCATATATCTAGTGGTCTGAATCAGGCGCAGTCAGTGGAAGCCACCATTGAATCGCCGGATTGGAATAGTTTGTTTGCGTCAATGCATGTACCGGCTTATTGGTCACTCGCAGATCACGAATGGCTGGCAACCGCGAATCTTAGTGAACCATCGGAAGACCCTAGTGGTACTCTGAATAGTGTCCACTCTGGAGTTTGACGTATCAAGAACGACATCGGAAGCTGTTTTACTGTTGTCGCTATATCTAATGAGTACATGTCAGAAATTACTGGGCAAATGGATGCGCAGAGTAAAGGCGTTACCAAGGTCAAGACATCCTCAGTCGGTCTTGTGCTCTGTCCTGGGCATCTAGCATATAATATGATACCCTTATTGCAAAGACACCTAGAATTCCCAGATAACTTGCGTATAGTTGTACCTCTTGGAAGCTTTGTTGCCCTGCGTCCGATCGACTTGTGATACGAAAGGTTATCTGACGCACATCTAGATCTTTCCTTGTCTGATTGGTCAATTCCAATTCTGGGTCTTCCTTATCTTGACTTACCATAAGATATTCCTAATTATCTCTCGAACAAATAAAGCCGAGTAAATCAATATCCAGCTTACCATGTGCTTATTCCCGTTTATAATTGCCGAACTCTGTAAATACCCCAGACAAAGGAAAGTGCGGGCTTGTAAATGGCCTAGACTCGGCGATAGCGGAATTTTCCACTTAATCTCGACTCCAGGAATATTGAGTGAGCTTCGTTCCTTCTCAATCACCTGCTCGTCTTCCCTCGTTCATGATTGTTCGCATTTCACCAACACCTGGCTGCATTATTGTTGCATTATTGGCCGCCGGGCCGTCGGCCATTCATCTTGTGTACTCTATCTTTCGATCAACGAGGACCTCTTGTTCAGTTCCTTATCAGTGCCTGCCAGCATGAACAGATGGTACTCTGTGACGCACATGGAAATGCAAGTTTGTGAATCGTCGAATTCTGAAACGATTGGGACGGGTTCGAAGTGCTATCGTCAGGTTCAGCCGACTTGACCTGTTTTACAAGAATCAGTATAAATATTGGCAGTCGACGGAGATACTACCCTCGATAGCATATCATTAACGGCGTCAATATCTGAAATCGGCTCACCTTGAGATACCAAATCATATCAATTCTTGTCCTTATAGTTGACATCATGGTTGAACCCAATTTAACCGCCAATAGTACCCATGAAAGTGCTGCCGGAGGAAGCAATGCATCAGATCTCCTGACTATACCTCAGTGGAAGGCAGCTCAAGTCTCAGGAGGTGGCCTTGAACGACTCATATCCATCATTGAAGCCGAGGGAAAAGTAAACTCTTCTACCCATACCTGGATCTCGTTAGCGACACCAGAGCAGATCATACAGCAATGGTCCAACCTCAAAGCACTCGGTACAGAAACCACATCGCTGCCTTTATACGGCGTACCCTTTGCAGTCAAGGACAACATTGACGCAGAAGGATTCGTCACAACCGCAGGATGTCCAGCATTTTCCTCTGTTTCAGCTGTCTCGGATGCGACAGTCATTGCCAAACTTAAAGCTGCCGGGGCGATCTTGATTGGTAAGACAAACCTCGACCAGTTTGCTACTGGCCTTGTCGGCACGAGATCGCCTTATGGTGCTGTATTAAACTCATTCGACCCTACTCGAGTCAGTGGTGGTTCCAGCTCTGGTAGTGCAGTCACTGTTGCCCGTGGCATTGTTCCCTTCTCCCTTGGCACGGATACAGCCGGTTCCGGTCGAGTTCCGGCTGGACTTAACAACATCATAGGTTTGAAGCCAACCCGAGGCGCTATAAGTACTCGTGGTGTGCTTCCGGCTTGCAAAACCCTTGATTGTGTCTCCATCTTCAGTCTCACTATCGCTGATGCGGAGACTGTCCTATCCATTGCCGAGGGGTATGATATCCAAGATGCATATTCGAGGCCCCGGCCGGATCTCAACAATACACCAATCGACAAGTTCGGGGGCTCGGCTGATCATTCGAGGCCAAAACTGGCTATTTGTGCCTCTCCAAACTGGTTCGGTCGTGACGATCACTATCTTGCATACGAGAAGGCCCTGGAAAGGGCAGAATCCCTAGGGTGGTCACTCGTTCCAATGGACTTCGATCTCTTGTTTCAACTTGCACGGTTGCTGTATGACGGTCCGTGGGTTGCCGAGCGATACGAAGCCATCCGGAGCTTTATAGAGAAGACCTCACCAGAAGCTATGGATCCTGTTGTTCGAAACATTATCATTAGAGCCGAGTCTCTCTCTGCGGCAGATGTTTTCGAAGGCGAATACCTCCGTAGAGGACTTACATGCAAGGTTGAACGCGCATTTTCCCAGTTCGATGGACTCCTAGTGCCAACATCTCCAACCTTTCCAACCCTAGGACAACTTGCTGGAAGCCCGGTGGAAGAGAACTCAATTCTGGGCACATACACCAATTTCGTGAATTTCCTCGATTGGTCAGCGCTTTCCATCCCTGCTGGCTTTCGTCCGGACGGGCTTCCTTTTGGCGTGACATTGATATCGAGTTGTTGGAAAGAATCTTGCCTTTTTTCATGGGCTAGGGCGTGGTTCGCTGACGAGCAAAGATCATTGGGCGCAACTAGTGTAAAAGCACAAGAGCCTCAAGCAATGATATCCTCGACTCCGTCAGATCACATCACTCTCGCCTTCCTTGACCATCAATCCAAAAGTAAGAATCCCATATCTCGTGGAGGCAAACTCGTGGGAAGAGCTCGCACTTCTTCCTCCTACCGTCTGTATACATTGAACACCCCGCGCGGCAGGAATGAACCCATATTGAAGCGGGTGCCCCCAGGTGAAGGGGCGGAGATCGAAATTGAAGTCTGGAGCCTGCCTAAATCCTCGCTTAGCAGCTTTATTTTGACCATTCATTATCCCTTGGCATTTGGTTCAGTCGAGCTTAGCGATGGATCTTGGGTAAGGGGTGTCATGTGTGAGCCTTGTGGCTTCGATGATGCTTTCGACATAACCAGCTATGGCAGCTGGAGAGCGTATTATGATCGATTTGAGAAACAGAAGACGTTCTCGTCGAATTACATCTATAAAATCTCTATTTCAAAGGTTCTCGTTGCCAATCGTGGCGAGATAGCGGTCCGGATTATTGAGACGATACATAAAATGGGTCTCTTGGCTGTTGCCATATACTCTGATGCAGACATGAATGCTGCGCACGTTAGCAAAGCTGACCTCTCTCTTAAGCTGAACGGATCCTCAGTCTCTGAGACATACCTAGGTATGAAACAGATACTGGAACTGGCTGTGCAGTCTTCAGTCGATGCCATCATCCCAGGCTATGGCTTTCTTTCCGAGAATGCAGAATTTGCGGCTGCCGTTGAGGCTAGAGGTATGATCTGGATTGGGCCGACTCCACAGCAAATAGCTGAACTCGGATTGAAACATCGTGCGCGTGAAATTGCTTTCCACGCTGGTGTTCCGGTCATTCCAGGATCTGACTGCTTACTCACATCTGTGGAAGAAGCTGTCTTGGAAGGCAACAAAATCGGATTCCCACTCATGCTAAAGAGTACTGCTGGAGGGGGTGGTATTGGTCTTAGCCACTGCAAAGACGTCGAAGCTCTGGTGACAACGTTTGAAGGTGTCCGAAGGCAAGCTGTTGCAAACTTTGGTGACGGAGGCGTGTTTCTTGAACGCTATACAGACCGAGCGCGACATGTTGAAGTCCAGATCTTCGGAGACGGAACCGGTCGTGTCATTGCAGCTGGAGAACGTGATTGCTCCCTACAGCGCCGTCATCAAAAGGTCGTCGAGGAAAGCCCTGCAGGTATGGTTCCGAAGAGTGTCCGTATGGAGATGCGGGAGGCTGCTCTTCGTCTTGCGGCTGCTGTAAAGTATCGAAATGTCGGTACAGTTGAGTTCATATACGATCTCGATTCTAGGAAGTACTACTTCTTGGAGGTGAACACGCGACTGCAGGTGGAACATCCTGTGACTGAGTTAGTGACCGGTCTTGATATAGTGGAATGCATGCTCAACATTGCAGCTGGGAAGGCAGATGAACTGTTTGAAACAGCAATACAAACCAAGGGATCCTCGATCGAGGTTCGCCTATACGCTGAAAGTCCGCTTCAAGGTTTTCGTCCTTGTTCCGGTCGTATCACCGCGCTCGAATTCCCTCCTAGCCTTCGGGTCGATACCTGGGTTAGAGTTGGCACTGAGATCACCACCTCTTTCGATCCGTTGATAGCGAAACTTGTAGCGTTTGGTTCATGCCGCAAAGAAGCTATTGAGAAATTAGTTAGCGGTCTCGCAGCTACTCGCATAGAGGGTGTACAAACCAATGTTGAGTATCTGCGCCAAATCGTATCATCCCCCATGTTCAAATGTGGCGAGTATACCACAAGGTCACTGGATGCGTTCCCATTCAGATCATCCACTTTCGAAATCCTTGAACCAGGAGCCTTGATTACAGTTCAAGATTACCCGGGCCGAACTGGATTTTGGGACATCGGCGTTCCCCCCAGTGGTCCAATGGACTCCGTCTCCTTTAGACTGGCTAATCGGATCGTGGGTAACCCCTCTAACGCCGCTGGTCTCGAGTGTACTCTCAAAGGTCCGAAACTCAAGTTTCATTGTGATGCTATGATTGTGGTCTCGGGTATTGTTGCTCCTGTAACAGTCAGCGGGTTAGCGGCTGCTCAGAACCAAGTCATTGGTATCAAGGCAGGCCAGGTGTTGAGCATTGGGGCGGTTGAGAACGGCTATCGCGTTTATGTCGCTATTAGAGGAGGCATCGATGTCCCGGTCGTGATGGGCAGTCGATCAACTTTCGAACTCGGTAAACTAGGGGGATTTAAAGGCCGCAAACTGCAGCAACATGATATTCTTCCGGTTGGAGCCTCTTCTGCAAATACTGTCAGCGATTGCCTTCAAGCCAGCTCTCAATTACCCATTCCCCCTCCCATCAAGGCTCCATGGATCATAAAGGTGGTTCCAGGTCCTCACGGCACACCCGACTACTTCACTCCAGAGAGCGCCAAGTCTCTGTACTTGAGCGAATGGAAAGTACACCACAATAGTAATCGTCTCGGTGTCCGTCTCACTGGTCCTCAACCTGAATGGTCGCGCAAGAGTGGCGGCAAAGCCGGGTTACATCCTTCCAACATCCACGACGCCCCTTACTCAATCGGTAGTGTCAGCTTCACTGGAGATGAGGCCGTTGTCTTAGGGTGTGATGGCCCCAGCCTTGGTGGTTTCGTAGTTCTTTGCGTTGTGTGCTCGGCGGACCTGTGGAAGATGGGGCAGGTTCGGCCGGGAGATACCATTCGCTTAGTGCCCATCGATGTTGAAACTGCTATTGGGCTAGAAAATGAGCTTGGCCAAGCCATCGAGACTCTTTCACCATTGCCAATCTCTGAAGACGTACTTCTTGACGAGGCCTCCGTGGCACGAAAGCTGGAAGCCATCCCCTGTGTTGTGGGTGTCATCAAGCACAATGGTGAAATAATAACGGTTCGCCAAGCTGGAGACAGAGCGTTTCTGTTGGAATTCGGAGATGGTTTTTCGTTCGATCTTCGCCACAGCTTTACGATCTCTTCTTTCTGCGAGAACCATCGGAGGAATCCCATCGCCGGTGTTGAAGAGCTGACTCCTGGAGTCTTCAGCCTCCACGTTGCTTATCATCGCGGTCTAGCTCCGTCTACCGTATTGGTACGCTTAGAGGAGCATGTGCGGTCATACGACGTCCCCCAAGAGGTCTCCTCAAGAAGGGTTCGCCTACCCATCGCCTTTGGCGATAGTGTCAACCACACAGCCATCGAACGATACACAGCGACAATTCGAAGCGACGCACCATGGCTTCCCAGCAATATAAGCTTTCTCGAGAGGTTGAACGGTGTCGAGGACTTAACAAAAGTCCTGACACAAGCAGAATTTGTTGTTCTCGGCCTTGGAGACGTGTTCATGGGTTCTCCATGCGCCATCCCGCTTGATCCACGTCATCGTCTTTTCGGAACAAAGTACAATCCTTCGCGTTCTTTTACGCCTCGTGGTGCAGTGGGGATCGCTGGGCAGTACATGTGTATCTATGCAGCAGATTCCCCTGGGGGTTATCAACTCGTGGGAAGAACCGTCGAGATCTGGGATTCCAACCTTGTCGATGTTGATCATGGCAAGGCTTGTTTCTTCCGCCGCTTCGATCGTATCTCCTTCTATCCTATTAGCGAAGATCTCCTTGACAATACTCCAAGGTCCGAGCTTGTACATATTACCGAAGGAGCTCTTGATTTAAGAGAGTATGAGACGTGGCTTGAAGAGAACAAAGAAGATATTTTGGCCGCAGTGTCTCGACAAGAACAGGCTATTACCAACGCGCCCTTCGTGGAAGAGTTACTTCAGCCGTACCAAGCAAATATTGTTCCGAACGACCACCATTCTATTTCAGATTCGTCTGATGTGTCTGGCGAACGAGTCAAAGCGACGATGCCGGGACGTTGTTACAAGGTTATGGTAAAAGAAGGGCAGACTGTCGAGCGTGGAGATATTATTGTAGGTACATCTTCCCGATAGCATGGTCAAATAACTACTAACCTGTCGAAAGCTGTTTATTGAATCAAGCAAGATGGAAGTAGAAATTCGTAGCCCCATCGGTGGGAAGTGTTTGGTAGTAATGGTACAACCGGGCGATCTGGTTGATGCAGGTGAGGATTTGATGATCATTGAGAAGTGATTAGACTACTATGCGACATGTTTTTTACTAACAGCGAATTACGTTATGGTACACATTCAAGGCTATTGGGGTTGAGAGACGGCACAAGGTTTTCTGGAGGAACTATGGAGACTTCTGGGGCTTTCGGGTACGATATCACGAAAAGGACGAGCATGTTATTTTTGGGTTGAGCGTTTAATTGGTTTCTGATTTCTGTAAAAGTAATTCCCATTTTCAAGCCCTACTCCAAATGTCCCCAATCCTTTTCACTTTCCACGGACAGGTACTGGTCGTGAAGGGACCGCGCATCGAACGTGCTTACAAGCGCGACAATGAGCATCTTGCCATGAACCAGAGGTTCAGAGTAAGACGTACATTGCAGCACTTGTAAACACGAACGATGCGGGGTCCCTTCATAACCGGGACCAAAGTCCTCGAGCCGTTGAAGTTCAATGGGGCGAGAAACGTTTCCCATCCCGTGGGAAGATGGGCGTTGACAAAATCGATGATGTATTCCCTGAAGTTAGTGGTACCCTGAGTCGGAACAGAGAGTATCACTCCCTTCATGGAGTACATCATTGACTTTGCCAGCACCGACTCGGTGTTCTTCTGTGGTACCAATGGTTAGATGTGGTCGACAAATCACAATAGTAGTACGATTATGAGAGTGCAAGAGGTAAAAGGGGAAGAAGAAAAGGAGAAAGGAAACTAACCTTGTAAGCACGTTCGATGCTATCCTTGCCACCATCCAAGGATAACAGAAGAATTGCGAAACTTCTGCACGAGGCAGTCCTTGCCTTGGATGGCTGTTGTTTGTCAGTGACGAAGAGAGGTAATGAACAAGGTCGCACTTACTGGCATGGGATAGGTTCACAGTAGGGCCATGTTCTTATACTGAACCCTTTGTGCTCCTTCTTGGCTTTCTGATGTTGTTAGAGTAAGACTCACCTCAAGACACGTACAATGACACTTACCTCGAAGAAATCTTTCACGGCCTCCGGCGCTGGAGGAGGTGTGTCACAAATCTCCAAGCGGTGGGAGATGTCGGCGGCGTGTGACAGCGCTGCCGATACAGGAAGACCTCCCCCTCCCTCAGTTGGGTGAGGTTATTGGAGCGTCACTCCCCCCAGACTTGATAGGTCAGAGGGATTATCTTGTAGGCTCGTTCGATGCACGGTCAAGTGACGACCGGTATAATGAAGGCATCATAGTCGTACTGAAGTGTTGTGTAGGGCCTGAGGGGGGAGTGATA